>BGPR01009610.1:0-56647 GCA_013235015.1 Araneus ventricosus
GTAGAGGAACACCTATTTTAGACATAACAGGTTTCAACCTTTCGTTGTAGCCTAGTAATCTGATCTCCTTAAAATCATCCACTTCAGCGGTATTTTCTGTCGTCACCTTCTATGAATAGTTACTTCAAGTAAATTTCAAACATCCGTTCACCCCATTCTGAAAAAAATAGAACGAATACTATTGGTTTTTTCATATTTTAAGGTCAAAATAATTTTACCTGCTCTATTTAAAATACGTTGTTGCTGCTCTTTAACGTAGACTACGTTCCTCGTATCAGGTCTCAGGAAGCAAATTCTTGATTCACACGCCAAAACGCCAAGAAATAAAAACTACCGAAGTTAAACTAAATCTAAACTAAGGGTGCTAGGAAAACGACACTGACACTGTAAAACTACACAGTTGCATTTAAAATAACATTTAATAAAACATCTATAAATAACTATGGCCGTTAAATCGACCTAAAACAAACTACATTTCTTCAAGCCTACTCAAACAATACAAAACCGACGCTCCAATCCTAGTAGTTCGAGATTAATTCCCCTCATACTGTCGAGAGCGCCCCTTCTTGTGGATGAGTAGACCATGGGTTAAATTGAATAGATATTTTCCACACGCCACAAAACTTGGTATAGCAGATCCTCATATTCGGTAACTACAAAATGTTAAAAAACGTATCTAATGTCTATTTTATAGATAAAGGGAACAACAGAAGGGTACAAAAAAACTTACTAAACTTAAAATCTTACGAGAAACTTCGAGAAACAAAACAGTCACGCGAAAGTAAAGTAGTCCTACGCCTTTCACACATCAGCAGTTGTTTGAAAATACACTCCGTCATTTTTTTTTCATGTAACTTCCTCCGCTGGTTTGAATTTACTGTGGTCATCTGAAGAATAAAAATAACAAATCTCCTGGATTTCAGAATATTTGTCTCGAAAGAAGAGATTTTCTCTCCTGAAATTCCTTGTATAACACGATTCGAAGATAGAAATGAAGTGTATCTATAAATGCAAACAAATTCGTTTCTTTTCTATACAGGTGATTCTCTAAAATCATATGACCAATTTTAAGAGTTGATCTGGCACACAGGAATAAATCATTTAACAATAGAACATCGGGTTATGCACGAAGGAGAATGTAATAGGGTTCTCTTTTCTGCCATAGTGTACTACTAACTGCCAAAGAATCCTTAGAAATTTTGTGCCACCGAATTAAATAAAAGAAACGAATGTATGATAAGAATTGTACAACAAAATATTAATAGAATACAAATCTCTTACAATTAATAGCTTACAAATTGCATGAATAAAAAACATCACAAGTGTATATCCAGTCCTTTTCAACCCTTATTTGAAGTATTTCAAAAGTTTGTTATTGATAATGCATCGTACCTAGTCACTGTGCATTGTGACTCTTTGTAATGGTGTTATTCATGCAAATGTGTTTTGTGTTATTGTGAATTCGTATAACCCAGTGTTATACATTTAATCCAGTGTGTGTCCGTATCTCTTAATTAATCCACTGTCAAAGAACCCCTGTAGTGGTCCACCCTTTTCTTTGCTTGCTTCGTACGTTCTTATACAAAAGAACTAATTGAAAGAATGTTATCTTGATGATGATGGTTAAAGCGCGCAAATTATACCGTATCTTCATTTATTCAATTTATTTATACTCATTGGACTGGTCCGGCCTACCCGAACGGATGTAAGGCCTGGAGCAGATCGGTGGGGAAATAAAAGAAATACAAATAAAGCAATTTGGCACGACAGACAGAGAAACACATTACAAACACAGCACAGAACAGTTAAGCACAATACACAACAAAAGAAAAGGGGCAAATAACAAAAAATAAAATAAGTAAACTGAAAATATACACACAAAATAAAACCAACCAAATAGGCCATCAAAGAGATGAAGTAACACTTCTGGAGAGACTATAAATTAATCTTATTTGTTTTGCTTTCAATCACCAGATCTGGAGACGTAATCATGGCGGATGCCCCATGGAATCTGGCATCGAAACCGCCGTTCTCAGGTCATAAGTGACACTCCACCACTAGGCCACACCCTGCCCGGATCGTAAAGCCTATTGAAACCGATAAGATCTTTATAATGTCTGTGAGTTCTATGTTATTAAGAGTTTTCAGACTTTTACGTATTGACGCCACCGATAATACAAATATGGTACGCGCCAATAAAGAGCAATTTTGTTTTACAAAACCGCCAATATAGCTGCGGTGGCGTTATGGCACTTAAACCGCCAACTACACGTTAGTAATAAAACCAATTGATCGACTTAAAACCGCCAATTATGTTATTGGTACAAACTGCTGAATTTATGGCACTTAAAACCTCCAAATTAAGGCGTTAATACGTGGCACAACCACAATTATGACACGAACCACAATTATATATCACATAGTAATAAAATCCGCCAATTATGATTTAAACCGCCAAATTGGAGCGTTAATTCCGTAAGTACAAAACTGCCAAATTGGCGGCACTTAAAACCGCCAAAATGGTTAATACGTAAGTACAAAACCGCCAAATCTGTAACCCAGATGGGGTTGATAAGGCAAATAGGCAAGTAATTATAATGTCTATGAGTTCTGCGTTATTAAGAGTTTCTTTAAACCCACGATGACCCAACTTACCAAAAAAAGGTGTGAAATAAAGCAGATAGCAAAAGTCGGTCGAATTCAAAGTCCCATGCCTATAAAGTCCATGACCCAATGTCCATAGGTATTTTTTTCGAATGTCATTGCCGCCAAAAAATATCGGAGAAGCAACTATCGGTCTGAAGCACATTGATAGCTGTAGGTATTTCTATACGTAAATTCAACCGCTGAATTTCCTACGTCCTTTAGGCCTTTAAACCTTATGGGGTAGCCGGAACGGAATGAGTCATGGAATTAACTTGAGTTGTCGGACAAGTAGTTAGAGACATATTTTAGTCAGCATCTAACCAGGATGTCAGGAAATTGAAAACGAACCGGAGGATGTGTGCAGTACCAACCGCTATCAATGTACTTCACACCATTAATCGCATCTCCGATATTTCAAGTAATGACTTATCCATCACAAACTGCAGGTTCGTACAGTTACGTTAAAAAATTTTATTAAAATAGAATTAAAATTTTGAATTTTTTCCTAGTGAGCACCTACAACCCAAGAAGTAAGTGTGCCAAATCTGGTAGTTCTTGGTTCAAAGTGGCTGCCCTGTAGAACGTTACAGTCTGAGCATACGATTTTCGCATTTCCCAATTTACAGAAAGTATGTTAGCCTAAAAAATATTACCAAAAACATCTTGCAAAGCATTAAATTGTTAACTGTCTTTGTACGGGCACAATTTTGACGCCAATTATAAAATAAACTTGAAAACGTGCTTAATTCTCTAAAAGAACCTCCTTTCATTACCCGTTTACTTAACATATACCTCAGTGGTCACTTTGACCGTAGATAATCCCGTCAGAGATTCATAGATCGATTGCTCTCCACTGAAGATATATTTTAACCTGGAAAGTTTTGACACACACTTTATCAATAGTTCATCTATTTAATTACCATAATGAAATTTCAACCGACTTTATTTCCCTTAAAATATGAAAAAAAATTATGAAGTTTAATTCACAAGTCCCATTAGGATACCGAGAATAATTTTAATTATGGCAATTTATTTGAATATTCGTAACTGCAATGCTCAGTTAAATTCGCTTAAAAATATGGTTAACCTGGAATAGGTGCTTAAGCTCAACAGTTTGTCGCCAAGAGAAAGAGTGCCAGAACATTTGTTTTGATGCCAGTTAAATGCTTTTCAGGCGCGTTCTTTGCTCATACGCCGACAGTGATTTTACCGGTCTATGGCACAGCGCTCTCACTTCGCCTCATTACTATTGGTCCACTGTTTGCTCTCTTCGATTTGATTGGTCATCGTAATGAATTTGAATAATATTTCGTTTGAATTTTGATCATTTACCAAAACGATTTTTTTCTGCCAACTATTCGCTTCTTCTAAAGATTTTCTTTCATCGAATTTGTTGATTCTCGTTCTCTGTGTTGTTGATTATGGCTTCCAAATATAGCACAAGGAATGTTTGTTTCTTTAAAAAATGGCTCCCTTGATAAGTTTCATCGTCTTCCGATGTCGTGTTTTTTCCTGCGTTCGTGCTTTCCTGTGTGTTTCGTTTCAATGAAAAAGCGAAGCTACGACGGGCCTGCTTTTCTGAAAGTGAAGGCACTGTTTTCTAAGTTAAAAAAAAATTGCTCGGTACACACTGGCAATGTCCTAGAGGCATTGCGTGCGCAATCTCGTTTTGAGATGCCGTAGGCATCGACTGACAGGAGACCTATAAAAAACTCACTGCGCATCCAAAACAGAGTTTGGCGACGGCAAATAAAATTGCTGCAAAGAAAATTGGCGAGAAAATAGTACGCACCCTAAACTCCAGGTTTACCAAAAATGAAACAAATGAATAAATATATTCTACAAAAATTAACCATCTTCAAATTACGAAATACTTTAATTCGAAAGCAGTCATGTAGAATTCGCACATCAAAGTATTAGTACAAAATCACTTGAGAAGACAATAAAGTAGTACATTCTTTAATTCTTAAAAACAAAAAAAATCACATTAATGCAATTAACTGTCAACTGAACGGCCTCGGAGTAATTAGCGGATGTTCAGAGGCAAACACTACTTGCAAAGAAACGCAGAACAACGGCGATACCAAATATAAAAAGCAATATTTATTGAATAATTGAAATTCAATAGAAAACTTGAAGCAAATAATAAAAAAGGAATCAATCTTTTGCATCCAAAATTGTAAATGATATGTATTTTCAAACTTGGACTATACATTTATATTCTTTTTCTTATTTACCAGGAAGTTTTTAAAATTAAGCATAAACAGTTTCTTCCGTTATAAACAAACAATATTAAAACATTCACCAGCTGGAAGATTTCTTTTTATCTCCAAAAAAAATGCTAACTAATACATCAACTTAGCTTCATTACTTTAAGAGTCAAATTTTCATTTCAAACACTTTTTAGTTCATACGTTTTTATTTTCTCCCTTTAATTTAATAGTTAGTTGTCCCCAGAAAAAAAACGCAAAATGTAAAATATCATTTATTCCATCCTTCTTACGGTTTGGAAATGCACCTTTTTAAGAAAACAACGACAACCATTTCAGCCCAATTTTGCATTAAAGCAAAACTAGACCTAACATTGAGACTTCCGGTTTTCACTCCTTAAATTGGGAATTTATTTAAAACCTGTCATATTTTATTTTGGAAATTTATTGTTATTTCCATCCATATAAGAACAGAAAGGACGCATGAGATATACAATCGTGCCCAAACCATCTTTGTCTTTTAAATAATTTACTACTTCATCATTGCTAATTTAAGTACAGATTTAAATATAAAAATTCGAATCAGAGGACTGATACGTCATTTCAAAACTAGGAGTTAAAATTTCCTGGAAGAGTTGTCTAAAAATGTTATAAAAATTGCATTTTTGCTTAACTTAAAAAGACTAAACTTGAAAATGCAATATTTTTAATTCATATTATCCAATAATCCATTCAGTTAAAGATATTGGATAATGTAAAATTCATTTAAATTATTCACAGGAATTGTACGCATACAATAAAATGCATGAAGTTCAGATCAATAAATTATACTTTAAGATTCGAACAAAAATATTTCTGCGAAATAGAAAAGACCTTTAAATATTAAATTTAAATGTTGCTCATACAAGCATAATATTTGAATGTTCCTTTTTCTTGGACTCTTCCTTTTGCAGAAAAGAAATCTTTTCGGCACAAACGTTTAGCAGCTCTTATCTGACAGTCTATGGCCAGTCACGTCAATTACGGAATCGAACTTCATCTCGCAGATGACACACGCAAAATGCATCGTTTCTGTTTGGGAAACT
Source organism: Araneus ventricosus (assembly GCA_013235015.1). Taxonomy (NCBI): domain Eukaryota; kingdom Metazoa; phylum Arthropoda; class Arachnida; order Araneae; family Araneidae; genus Araneus; species Araneus ventricosus. The sequence continues at coordinate 5,942 of BGPR01009610.1, forward strand.
TGCCGATAATGAACTTGTAGAGCAAATTTGGCTGGAAAAGTTTTTCCACAGCCTTTGCAAACGTAAGGTATCTTTCCGGCACAAAGATATATTTGAACATTTTGGAAACTCTTTCCACAAAATGAAGAACAGAGTGTTTTTCCACTCGATTGTTTAGAAGAGAATCCTGAATCTCACGAAACAGCCTCCGTAGCAGTGGTAGAAACAAGAGGACGACTTTCTCACTCATGGAGGCCACCTTGTACATGAGACAGCTCTTTAAATGTGTTTTGGATTCTTGAAGGCCCCGCAACGGCCTCCGTAGCAGTGGTAGAAACAAGAGGACGACTTTCACACTCAGGGAGGCCACCTTGTACATGAGACAGCTCTTTAAATGTGTTTTGGATTCTTGAAGGCCCCGCAACGGCCTCCGTAGCAGTGGTAGAAACAAGAGGACGACTTTCACACTCAGGGAGGCCACCTTGGACATGAGACAGCTCATCATATGTGTTTTGGATCTCTATAATCCACTATTTTGGAAGTATCCAAATGCCCTGTTTTCCACATTTCAGGCTCAAGCGCAGAAACTGAAGATGCACCATCGAGTTGATTTCCACATGTTGAAACGAGAGGGAGATCTTTCAGCGGGGCATATTTTGAACTGCTAACAGATTCACTTTCGTTCCAAATGTCCCGACCTTCGCTTTGCTGGTACCCAATCATTACCTGTCGGTCATTCTGAAGCATTTTCTGAAATACTTTTTTACTGGACATTCTCTAGTTTCTTCGAAGTTTTACCTGATTTTCTGGATTTCTTCTATTTTTAAGACTGATTCTTTTACATCATTTTGATTTTGAATGGAACTCTCCTTTTCTCTATCGGAAGAATAAGACCTCACCTGCTTCTTATTCCAGTTATCGATGTGGTGATGCCAGAAGGTGATGCGTACATCATAGATTGGAATATGATTACATTCTGTAGAAAACGTATTCATATCCAATTTTACATCACTGCTGCACTAGAGTTGTTTAAATCATTTACGTTCCTTTATAGTTTCTCATTAAAAGAATCCGAAAACACTAAGCAAGACAATAACTTTGGAAGTAGTATTCTACCAAGGAACACGAGTTTTCATAATAATAAATTCTTTCAATATTTCCTCGAAGACAATTTAATCAATGATTTAAGAGTATCGAAGTTATGTTTTGTATATAGAATGTAAAAGAAGACCGATGATACTCATGCGCTGTCAAGACACTTTTATGTTTCTGCTGATTTAAAATCTTTCATAATGAATAGCTTCAAATGCCAACAGCTTTAATTTGAAAAGGCTATTAAATTAATGATGAAATCCACCATTTCCTTATCTAATCACATTGGTTTAGACAGAAAATTTCTTATCAAAATTAAGAATTATGATGTATTTTTCGCATTTAGCGAAGAAATGTGAGATTAATTTTGAGAGATAAACTTCATCATATTTTTTAAACCACTAGGCTAGATTGTGAAAGTCCTTTATCTGAAAATACGGCACATTTAGGAATATTCTGGCTCTTATGCATAAAATCATGATGGTTAAAGCTCTTAAACATATCACATTTGATTTCAATATGTTGGCATATATAATTGACAAGCAATATAAATGAAATTTAACAGCTGTCTAATGAAAACAATTATATGTGTTCCAATCAGATTGATCAGAAGATATTATTAGCATGATAATTCATTTTTACTTGAAATAAGACTGATTACTGAATGTCTCTTTCTTAATACTGGAACTTACCGTTGCTAAGGCCAATCTGAGAGCTCTGCTTATGCATAACATGTATTCTTTCGAACCTGTCTTATTTGATGTCTCCATTCGGGGCCGGTGTGGACTGCTGGTAATTAATCGGCTTCCGAACAGGAACATTTGAGGTTCGAATACAGATTCCATCAGTGGTCCGCAACGTTATGTGGGTCTTGTGCATGCTAAATAGAACGTCGAGAATCCGTCAAGTGTGGTTCAAAAATTTGGTTAAGCGGGTGCCTATTCAAGTATTGTCTTCGTCAACTGTCCACGGTCCCCATTGAAAATCCTATTTGAAAAAACCCAAAAGCTTTGCAACCAAACAATTTGACTTTAAGAATAGGACAGAAAATGCCATTATTCTGAATTGCTTTATCAATTTAATATGAGATTCTTATATTAATTCAAATTGTATGCGTATTGATCTTTAATTAAAATACGAGAGAAACTGAGCCTATCATCTCGCATATTAAAAATATATAATAGTCGAAAGAAGAAAATACATTGGTTTTCTGAATTTATTCTTGCAAATATCTGTAAAAGAAAATTGCCACTAATATAAATAAATTGACTTCTTCTTAAAAAATAAAGGCATCATTTTCTTACAAAGAAAAAAATAAAGGAACACGAGATTATTAATTATTTTTTAATAAAACAATTGCAATGCAAAAAAGGAACATGCTATGAAGCCAAATTCTACAATGTATGGAAAAGTGGCATGCATTGTCAAAGTCGTCATTTCGAGTAAAATTAAGTTTTACGTTTGCTGCGTTAAACATCGTTTCAGAAGTTATAAATATAATTCATTAATGAAACTTCGTTTTTAAGAACAATTTCTTACGTCAATTCAGAATCAAAATGTTGCAATCAATGCTATTATTTAAAACTAACACTAGTTAGGTATATAAGTGTTTAAATATACTCGAGATGAAATGAGAAATGTCAAATGTTTGGAAATGCATCATTTTGAAATAAAGAATACAAGGTTTCAGTCCTTTCAATTAATAGACAGCTGCATTAACAAGTTCAGTTCTTACAAGGATTAAAACAGAATAAGAATTAGTAAAACATACAAATTTAGTCAATAAAAATAAAAGCACAGAAAGAAATACACTTTGAGTGTAGGCAAGCAATTTTCGTCGATCTTTCATCAATTAAAAAAATATCTTGTTCAATGGATATAAAGAAATACAATTCGTCAAAGCAAGGTGAATTCGCATAAAATTTCGGAAATGAAAACTGCAACATCTCTGCTTAAAAATTAAATCGAAGGGGAATATGCATATGAAAATAGTTTCGTTTTGGAATAAGATATCTCTGACATTCCTGAAATATACTCAAGATTTCATTTATGTTTCTCTTTGTAGTGTCTATTGAAATTGCTTCTGTTTGTATAAAAGCCTTCTCACAAATACTTCATTCAAAAGGCATCTCTCCTGTATGCGTCTGGGCATGTCTCACTAGATTACTTCGGTCAGCAAAGCCTTTATTACATAGATCACAAACAAAGGGCTTCTCGCCAGTGTGCGTTCTGTAATGTTTGTCGAGATCTCTCTTCAGAGTGAATCCTTTTTTGCATACTACACATACAAACGGCTTCCCTCTAGTGTGTGTCCGATAATGACTGTTGAGATGCCCCCTCTGAGCAAATCCTTTTTGGTATATATCACAAATAAATGGCGTTTCAGCGGTATGTGTCCGATAATGTGTGATGAGGTAAAATTTCCGAGCAAACCCTTTTTGACATATAACGCACACAAAGGGCTTCTCACCAGTGTGCGTTCTGTGATGTTTGTTGATATCTCCTTTCTGAATAAATATTCCTTTGCATACCTCACACACAAAGGGCTTCTCTCCAGTGTGTGTCCGATAGTGACTGTCGAGATATATGCCTTCTTAACAAACCCTTTTTGACATATATCACACACAAAGGGCTTCTCACCAGTGTGCTTTCTGCAATGCCTGCCCAGATCTCCCTTCCGAGTAAATCCCCTTTTACATACCTCACACACAAAGGACTTCTCACCTGTGTATACCCGATAGTGACAGTCGAGATGCGTCCTACTATAAAATCCATTTTGGCATTTGTCACAAACAAATGGCTTTTCAGCAGTGTGCGTCCAATAATGTCTGACGAGATAAGATTTCTGAGCAAACCGTTTTTAACATATATCACAAACAAAGGGTTTCTCACCAGTGTGAATTCTGTGATGTTTGTCGATATCTCCATTCTGAGTACACCCTCTTTAGCATACCTCACACACAAAGGGCTTCTCGCCAGTGTGCGTTCTGTAATGTTTTTCGAGATCTTCCTTCCAAGTAAATCCCCTTTTGCATAACGCACAAACAAAGGGCTTCTCGCCCATATGTGTTCGATAATGTATGTCAAAATACCAGCTTCTTTTAAATTCTCTATGACACAAACCACAAACAAATCCCTTTTTTTCGGCTTGTTTAAGCAAGTAAGGCCGTATTCCGGAAGGTCCGGCTACGGCATTTGCATTTTCCGAAGTATCTGGAGTCTCCATCACATTGACTGCCATCTCCTCGTTTCTGCTGCTAACCTCAGAAGCTACATCAGGTGAAATGGGTGTATCTGCTATTTCTTCTGATACATCATCTGATTTCTTATTTCCTGGCCATAAATCTGATTTAAGAAGGGAATTCGAATATTCAGAAATATTTTTCGAAACCAAACGCGTATTGTTGATAGCAATTTCTAGCGATTCCAAGAAAAGCGTTTTATCTTTATTAAAAGAATGCCACTTACTCTTCTCAATCGATAATTCTGATTCTTCATCATATTCTGCATGGCTCAATGAAGAAACATTTGACCCCATTTTGATTATTTTGCTCAGAAATTACTCCAGTGGTACTTGATTTTTTGTTATACACTCCGGAAAAGCCAGTTTCGGATCTATAATCTTAAATCGCTAAGCATGTTCAGCTGCCTTTCTACTGCATGTATTTAGGGGACTTCGCCCCACCCTACCTTGAGGGACTGTGTTAAAGATTATTTACCCCTACTATACGTCAATTGCTCTAATGAGGAACATCTGTTCCAAGTTTCATCAAAATCCCTTTAGCCGTTCGGAAGCGATGCTGGACCAAACATATATACATACTTACATACCTTGAGTTTGATATATATATATATATATATATATATTACGGCCGGTATACGGCTGTTTTTATTTATTTTATTCTAGGTCTTTTGTTTTCGGATTTTTTGTATTTGTATTCGGATTTTTTGTTTTTGATTCTTTTTAAATCTTCTTAAATGTATTTATTTTTTATTCAAGAGTTCTTCCATTTTTATTTGTCTTGTGCTTTTAGAGGGGATGACGGCAATTTTTAACGGATTTCTTTTGTCGTTAGCAGAAAAAAGCACAAATTAATATCATGAGCGAGCTTCACTTCCTGACGAGCGGCTCGCTATGATATTTTTCAATTTTATTTTGGTTTTTGTTAATTTTTGCCATTTTGTCTTGACTGTTTTTGAGTTTTGTCTTGTGTTGTTTCTAAGTTTGTTTTGATATATATATATATATATATATATATATATATATATATATATATATATATATATATAGTATACAACTTCCCCGACTCAAAGTTTTTAGATGCAAGTTGAAAGAGACTCTTATTTAAAATTTCGAGTGATAAACAAACATACAGCAATTTTTAATCTGAGATAACGATTCTCGTTCATATGCTAAAGGTAAATTAAGTAATTTCAGAAATAAAAGAATTATTATTGATTAAACATGATATGCACAAAACGTTTATCATACGACAGAATCATTTTGATATATTTTCAAAGCAATTATATAAAGATGCATTAAAATTGCCATTTACACCACTTAGCATACATTTAACAGTTACTATCTAATGAAAGTATTTCCTAAATGTTAATTCATCTGTCTAATATATGAAATAATCTGTTTATGCTCTCTTCCGTTAACTTTGTAGAATCAAGGACAATTCGTGTATATATATATATATATATATATATATATATATTATATACACGAATTGTCCTTGATTGCACAGTGCTCGGTGTCTTTCTACTCTGGGGGATAGATTTACATCGCCAGACAATTACCCCATGTTTTGCAAAGATTTTGCTCATGATCTTTGTGACAGGAAATTTTCTTACTTACTGTCTTCTAGGGGTCAAAACATAGAGATTTTTTTCAAAAAATGTTCTAATAGGCGATGTCTTACTTGCCCTAAGCTTGATATTGATCAAGTTCGCAATGATGATACTTTGATTCCTGGTTGCAAAATCGACAACTGTATTTATCTTTTGAAATGCACCATTTGTGATATGAAATATGTGGGTCAGACTAGCAATACTATCAATATTAGAATTAACCAACACAGACATGATATAAAAAAATATTTATCACATGTAATGCCGAATTTGAGCACTTTAAGCGTCATAGTTTTGATAATATTTCTATTAAAATTTTGGATATCGTTCCTGATAAAAACAATCGCCTTTCAAAAGAAAAGCTTTTTACGCTCCAATACAAAACAATTATTCCATACGGTCTTAATGACCTTTTTAATAGCACGCAGATTTCTCCAGACAATTCCTGTACATTTAAGCTTTTTCATAATACACATCATAAGACTTCTAGAGGTTGCAGAGGAAAAAGGATTAAGAAAAGACCTTCTAAATCAGTTTCTGACCTTTTTAGTGAACTTGAGGCATTAGAACTTTCTTTTGCAAACTCCTATCTGTGGGCTCCTGTCAAGAATTTTGTTTTCTCTTTAAGATCTAGCTTGCTTCTTGATTTATTTTCAAACTTTGGCCCAATAACTTACATTTCAAAACTCTCATTTTAGATCTCTTGAAACAGCAATTGTCAAAAATTCCTACTAAAGATCCTACTAAAAAGTTGCATTTCATTTTTAATTTCCAGCATCCTACTTTTGACAAGATTCCTTTCTCTTCCATTTTCAATTATGCACAGCAATTTTTTCCCATTAAAAACATTAGTTTACAAAAAACTTTTTAATATAATGTTCCTTTTGGCAGAAAAATCTTCAATTTCAAAAATGCCTCTTCTGACATTGTAAATCTTAAAAAAACAGCTAATTGTTTTTGTGATAAAGACTCCTTTTCTCAATTTATTGACAAAGATTCTGGTCATATTGTTACTGGTAATCTAGACATTGTAGAGAATATACAGATCTTAAAAGTATCATGTTAAAAGGTCCAAAATTCAGACCGATTTTTCGCGTTTCTCTTCCTTCCATACTGCATAAATTACTGAATAATATTGATGATTTCTGTTTAAAAACTTCTAATGCTTTTTCTATCCCCATTGAATTTTTCATTGAGTGGAAATAGAATCTTTATTACCTTTTGAAAAAGTCTTTCTCCTTCCATTATAATAATTCCGAATGTTTTGATTCTTTTAGCTTTTCTAATATTAAAATTGCTATTGAAGACTTAAAAAGTAACTTCATCATCACTCCTATCGACAAAGCTTCCAATAACTATGCTTTTATATGCAAACAGCATTACTATAATCTTCTGGATAAGGAACTTCAAAATTCAGCAACATACAAAAAGTCCAACTTTAATATGAGTACAATATCCAAAAAAATTCTTGCTTTCTATAAATTCTTCAAAATTAAGAAATTTAATTTTTGCTTTCCTTATCTATTAATTCCTTATTTATTATCTATTAATCCAAAATTTCATAAAAATCCTATTTCTTATCGTTTTATCACTTGCGGAACTTCTTTATACATGAAGCAACCTGGTTACATTTTCTTTAATCTGCTAAAAAAATTACTGAATGTCATTTGTTCAGAAGGTTTCACTTGGATTATTAACAATAATAAACAGGTTATTGATTTCATTCACAATAATAAGAACAGTATTTCTTCTATTGATACTTTTGACTTCAAAGATCTTTTTACAAGCATTCCTTTAGCCACTCTTCGAGAGGGGCTTAACTCATACTTTTTTGATTACAAAAATATTCTCAATATTTCTTTTGAGTATTGGGATAAATTATGTAATTTTTGCATATTTAATAATTTTATTTACAATGGGGAAAGTATTTTTCTCCAATCACATGGCATTCCTCAAGGACCTTCATTTTCTTCTATTACAGCTAACCTCTTCCTTCATTATTTTGAGAAGAATTATTTACTTCTTCATCCTCAGGCTTTCAGATTCGTAGATGATCTTATTGTTTTTAATCAAGGATCATTTAATATTACGTGGCAAAATATTTATCCTTCAGCCTTGCTTAAACAAACCAACTGTAATCAGTTTGAAGCGGATTTTTTAGATCTGGATATTAAACTTGCTGATAATAACTTTTGTATCGATATTTTTGACAAAAGAATGGATTTTAATTTTTGTGTTAACCGACTTTCATATTGGTCTTCTAATATTTCTATTAAGATTTATAGAAACACTATTCTCTCTCAATTTTCTCGCATTAGATCTATTCGTTTTTTCGAAATTTCAAAATCTAGACAATTAAAGATTTTGTATGATCAACTTTTAAATAATGTTATTCCCGAAAACTTTGTGCGACGATTTCTCAAGCAGTGATTACGGAGCTACTGACAAAGCCTCTTTCTCCTTCTCTTCCTTTTCCTCTGTTTGGCAACAGCTATAACTGGTTTGGCGTTCATTCTCCTCGTGGTCCTCACGGACACGCTAGCTTTTTCCTGGCCATGGTAAGCGTATTTCGCTTTTATTTTATTATTTTTTGTGTATACGGCTGTTTTATTTATTTTATTCTAGGTCTTTTGTATTCGGATATTTTGTATTTGTATTCGGATTTATTGCTTTTGATTCTTTTTAAATCTTCTTAAATGAATTTATAATTTATTAAAGAATTCTTCCATTTTTATTTGTCTTGTGCTTTTAGAGGGGATGGCGGCAATTTTTAACGGATTTCGTTTGTCGTTAGCAGAAAAAAGCACAAATTAATATCATGAGCGAGCTTCACTTCCTGACGAGCGGCTCGCTATGATATTCTTCAATTTTATTTTGGTTTTTGTCTATTTTTGCCATTGTGTCTTGATTGTTTTTGAGTTTTTGTCTTGTGTTTCTAAGTTTGTTTTGATATATATATATATATATATATATATATATCAATGTTTATAAAAAGGACTAAAAGTATTACACGTCAACATATAAATACATAAAATATACTATAATTGGAATTTCCCAATGTTCGTCTCATAATTAATAAATTATTTAAAATGATCAATATTAATATTGTCAATAAAATGAAAAGAAAATCAACTTAAAAACTGCTTTGCAAGATTCTTTCTCTATGTCTTTATTTTATGGATTGTCTTGTGGTGTCTGTTGCGAACACTACTGTCCACAAAGGCCTCTCCACATTTTGGACATTAATAAGGACATTATTTATATTATTATTTTTCACCGGTAGGAGTCCGGGAATGTCTGGTAATTTGATATTTCTTTGAAAATCTTCTCTCACATTCATCGCACGCAAAAGATCTCTCCCCTCTATGGATCTGGAGATGACGGGTCAGGTGATATTTCGCAAAGAATTTTTTTTAACAAGTATCGCAACTAAAGGTCTTCTCTACCGTATGATGTCGGTAGTGAATAAGAAAATTATCTTTCCGACTGAAGACTTTTCCACATACTGGGCAGATGAATTGTCCATGCTCAGGGTGCCGTTGATCCTTAACAATTAAGCCCGAAGGGCCTGCAACGGCGACTGAAATAACAAATTCACCCCGTTAGCAAGATCCTTGTCCTTATTATCACAACCATGCAAAACTACTTCAGAAAAATATTTTTCTGGTGTTTTTCAGTGCTATCATCATCGTTTTGTCGACGTGCGATGCCAGTGTTTCTAGAAATGCCCTTTGCTCCGGGAATATTTGTAAAACATAAACATATAAATACAGGAAACTTTGTACTCGATTCTAGCACACAGGTGTCATCATAAAGTGCATTTCGGTTGCCATCAGCACTCACCTCTCCATATTCCTCACTTGGAACAGAATTAAAATAATTCAAACTTTGCAGTTCATTTTCTTCGATTGAAGTTGACGTAAATCTTTCAATATAATCACGGATAATTGCTTTTGTACAATTGGATTCCCTAACGTCGCTTTCAGATTCGTATACCGGTTTGGAAATATCTGATGCAGCCAATAAACAGAGAGTTTGACAACAGACTCTTTCAGTCAAACATCGACGACACAATCCGAAGGCAAGCCGTCGAGAGGATTTCCTTGCTGTAGAATGCTCAGCCGTTGATCAGACGATAGTTAAAAACTGCATTTTCATTTGAATCACTCATAATTGAGAAATATGCTTCATTTTTGGTTAGACTGAAGCTGCTTTGCTCAGATTCTCGATATTCATCTTGTTGAAATTTACGACTAATATCTCTAGCGTCATCACTCGTATATAAGTCAAGATAGTCAGCCGTTCCTCGAAGCTCTGTGATGCAATTTTCTAATTCATTCAGCTCCGGCAGCGAGAACACATCATAATTCGTATTGCTCGAAGAAAGTCTTCTTTGCTCTTGTGACATGACTAAATCTGAAGACGATCCATTAACATTTCTAAGATGCTTACGTTGTCTTAATTTTTCGAAATATATAAAATTTTAAACGAGGTTTAAAATGATTCCGAGCTTTCTACTTCTCATTTTAGTATAATCCGGCAGTTTTAATGCATTTCTTTTAGAAAGATCATACTGAGTTAATGCGACTAACATACACTCTATTGTTTTAATTTTTCAGCAGCATCACTCTAGTGCCGCTTTATTTTAGTGTCACCAGAGATTAAAGGAAAAGCCACATAACTTTCGACAAACAAAATGAAGGCTCTTTCTTTAATTTTAAAATACGAAAACATCCCTAAGGTAATAAATTTAAGAACTCCTCGGGCAAGCAAGGAACAGTAAAAATATATAAAAATATGTAAGTTTTGAAAAAGAAACTAACAAATAATCACAGAAAAAGCAGTGAAAAGCAGATATATAAATAAGGCAAGGATTGAAACCCCACAGCATGAAAACAAAACCCACACAAACAACACCACACATCAAACGACACACAAATAAAAACTGTACAGAACATAAAATAAAACATAAATTAAAAATAATAATAATAATAATAATTACTTCTGGGATAGAAAGGAAGAAATTCCTTTAGTCAACGGCAATCCACGTCTCGCGTACCCGGGAAAATCAAATCATCAATTACAGAAGTTTTTTTCTTGAGTAAAAACTGCGCAAGTTAGAAATTACTTTATGGCCTATACAGGATGGCGACGGCCAAAATGGGGAGGAAAAGGATTAAAATTTTTAGTCTAATAATAAAATCAAGATCAAAAAGTAGAATGCATAGCCCCATCCCCCCCAAAAAAAATCCAAACATCTGTTAGGACATTGACTACGTGGCAACTGGTTTCCAGAAATGCGGAGAGACTCTGGAATTGGAACAGTCATCTATTTTCGACGCTCATAGACCAATAGTTGCCCTATGGCGTCGACAGAATCCCACACCAAGGAACCGACTGGGCACAATAAGTTTAAAAACGCATAAACAAGTGGAGCGGGAAACCATTATAAATCTATAGAACACAGTCATCCAGTGTAAAATTAAATAAATAAAAAGTATTTCTTAAAAGGCTCAAATCATGTAAATAATAAAAAAACACTCAATAGGAGGGAAGTCAGGAGGACAGGTGTGGTGCAAAAATACCCATACTGGCCCGGCCTACCCAAAAAGGGTGTAAGGCCGGTAGAGGACCAGCGGGGAGAGCTCCACCAGCATGTGGAGGAAGGAATTTATTGGGTACAATAAGACGATAAACGCATTGCCCGAACAGGGGCAGTAATTTTAAATACAAGAGAGCTGGGAGTGTAAACATGGTTCGATCCACCTCGGTGGGGAGAAAATAGCTTCATTTACTGCTCGGCAAACAAGGAACAGTAAAAATATATAAAAATAAATAAGTATTGAAAAAGAAACAAACAAATAAACACAGAAAAAGCAGTAAAAATCAGATATATAAAAAAGTCAAATATTGAAACCCCATAGTATAAAAACAAAACACAAACAAACAATGTTACAAATCAAACGACACACAAAACACAAATAAAAACTGTACCAAACATAGAATTATAAATACATAAATTAATAATAATAATAATTACTTCTGAGATAGAGAGGAACAAATTCCGTTAGTCAACGGTAATGCACGTCCCGCGTATAAGGGAATATCAAATTATCAATTACAGAATGGTTTTTTGAGTAAAACTGCGAAAGTTAAAAATTACTTTATGTCCTATACAGGATAAAAACGGCCAATGGGAGAGGAAAAGGAATGAAGGTGTGGTGCAAAGTTTGGAGAAGAGGAGCCAGCTTAGGTGTTGTCCTCTTCATCTGAATGTGGTACTGTAGCGGTTACAATCAGCTGCCTTCTCCTTTCTATGGTAGGTGGCGCTACTAGAGCCATATTTTTCCCATGATGCCTCTCTGTCATTCTAGTCTGTGTGCTTGTATCGTGATGTTGTTCTCTGTCTTGTCTTGTGTCTTGTAACTTTAATGTTCTGTGCTGTGGAACGTAGCCTAATAAAAAAGGGTTCCTGAAACTGAATGGATTCTTCAGCAGCACTACACACAAACTTGAGTCTCGTCCCTCTATATTACAAAATTAGTAGGTGTATCCCAAAAACGAGGCGTTAATATAACTAAACTAATCTCTCCCCCACTCCAATACTACGTTCACTAGTATTATTGAGAACGCAAATATAATTCGAAAGAATTCAAATTTGATCTTTATCTTAAGAAGTGGGGCAAAATTCAAAATCCACGAATTTAAATCTTCTATTAGACATAAAATAACTTTTTTATGCCCTCTTCTATTAATATCCATCTAGTTCATTGATACCGCGAAGATTTAGGTACAAAATTTCAAGTTATCGTTATTTAACCGCGCCAATTATAAAGTACAGAACAGATTTTAAATCCGAAATAAATACTGATACCCCTTAAAAACTGGATACAGTTTGCCAACTTAAACATACGTCACTTTGTCAATGTATTACAAGTAGTAAAGTAATAGTATTTTTATTTTTAGATGGTTTTCTAATCTATAACGATAATAGATAAAGCGACGTAGTTTTCCCGTTTTTCCAAGTTTAATTTCAATTATTACTAGAAGCTGAAATATGTAGAGATAGAATAAATTAGCCAGTTCTTGGACATTTGGTTCTGGAAAAGGTAAACGGAAACAGACAAATTGTAACAATGGATGTAAAAAAAACTATATCAGAACATAAATATTCAGCATGAATTAACCATGCCTGTGTGAAAGCGAATTTCGTGGAATATTCGGCATCCCACATAAAATGATTATACATCATTAGTGTTTCAATTAAATCGTTATTTTAATATAAAAATCTAACAATATTTTTTCTTTGCTACATTAACAAACAGATCATTTAAACTAAAGACTCGACGAAGAATCTTAAAAACACTCGAGAAAATTTGTCAAAAATGTAAAAATATGTTAAATGACAATCTGGCCTTCCATGAATTTACACTTCAATTGGAAACTACCAACTCTCGTTAAAGACTAAGTCATTAAAATAGAACATTTAAACATGAAATATATATTGTTACAAAAATCCTTCTATTCTCAAATATGCAAGAATAACACGTAACACAGGTAATAGGAACAATAACTCTTGTACAGATTAGCAACACAAACAGACAAAAATTCAATAGTAATAATTGTAACAGTACTTTCGGATTTAGAAATACAAACAGTAAGAAAATCGCTGATAATGACAGTAACAGCACTTTCGATAGCTTTCACCTCACCAGCTTTCCAGCGCGCACTGCAGACAAAACTCCAAAGTCTTTCCTTGAAGGCGTTCGCACTCCGTTTATATGCCCTTGCTCGACATTGTTAAATCACATGGAAATATCTAGCACATTCTAATATCTCCTCTCCTAATGAGATAACGAGAATATGATCGCATATTCGGGAATCTTCGATTTGTCGTCAAGTCGCCAAAATTGTCGCCAAGTTCGTTGCCAAACAGGTGCACAAACCTGGCCGATGCCCGTTACTCCATGCTTTCCCTTGTAAAACTCCCTTCCGAACTATAAGACCAGCGAGGCAGAAAAGCGACATTACATCTTTGTAACAATATTTTAAAATAAAAGATTTATAAAATATATTTTTATTTCGAATGACGATCATTTCATTTATGTTTTCTCATATGATGTTTCATACAATCAAACAATGTTGCCTAAAAATTGGTGTTGAAATTCATGATAGACACTTAAATAACGAATAATATTCAACACGCCATTTGAATGTAAATGTATTCGCTTTCCCAAGTCAAGATCGTAGACATAAATAAGATCTATAGTACGGAACTAATTCTCTTGTATGGTCTTTCGAGATTATAAAATTAAGAACAAATAATTAGTAAGTGGGTTGCATTTAGATGCGAAATCATGTTTACATTTCAGCATGAAATATAATGAGTTTCATTCAAATGTGCAGAAAATTTCCAAACAACGCATGAAGAAATCTTTCAGAAAAGGCATGAAATAATATAAAATTTTAGTTTTATTGTTTTGTAAGAAATCTTTTAAAAAACAAAATTAGATATGAATGAGATGAAAAATTTCTGAAATTTGCGGAGTAATTAGTGATATCTTCGACGCTCTAGTATGACATTTATTTTTATACATGAAAGAACCAGTAAACCGCAATTTACTGAAAAAATTAAAGTATTTAGAAAAATCCATCTCTTTAACACAAACAATAAATGCCAAAATTCATTTAGATGTCGAATATATATATATATATATATTTAAATATTGAACCTCCTCACTTAAGAAAGCATGATATATTATTTTGAGTTCAATCCAGTTGATCACACAATTATCGATTATTAAACCTGTGACTGCATATCACGCAATTTCCACGAGATGGAAATTAGTCTGTTTTTTGCTGCATCCTTCGATTTCCCCATCTAATGGGTTTACTTTAGTACTTTTAAAACGATGAATCATATTATACTAATATAGTCCTGAATGTAAATAACAGTTAGGTTGGTTCAACGGTATTTGAACATGTTTTAAGATGTCGCATCTGAATAGTGATTCAAAAAAATTATGCAGTTAGAGGGTTATAGGCCCATTCTTTGCCTTTAAGCAACATATCCAATTTTGTCTTCTAAAATCTTCAGAATAAGACTGAAGATCTAATGCCTGTAGTTGCCAATAGGATACACAATGAAATTTTTATTAAATCAATTTACAATGCATAGATGGCAGCCTGAGGGTTGATAAAAAATTAACAATTAATGGATGTTTTTCACCTGAGGCTGCATCTTTTTAGCTTTGTTTGTAAGATCGAGGATACCATATTTTTACCTACAATGTTGAAGGAAATTCCTTATCCGTATTATTATTTATTAGAATTCATCTGTGTTTCGCATTACAGAATTTTATCAAGGAAATTTTTTCCAAAACAAAACCCAGTATTGCGAGTTGGTAAAACAGTGCTTTTTAGTCATAAGCCATACTTAAAACAATCGGAAAACTTCGGAATACCCCAGCGAGTCCATACTGATGCCCGAAGGTCCTGCAATAGCATTTTCATCTGTCTTGAGACTGAGATCCTCCTCTATTACGAACCTATGAGGCCAATTCAGATAAATTAGAGACATCTGCAAGATCCCGTGACTCTACAGTCAAGACTTCATTTGTTTCCTCGATTCCTAATGGGAAGGCAACGTATAGAGAAGGAAGTTCCGCTCTTCATAAATACTTTTTGAATTAAAATGTGCCTGATTGTTATTGCAATTAAGAATTTCGGAGGAACAATTTTTATCATTAGTACATTAGTAAAATCGTTCCATTTGCTGTCATCAAGCGGACTTTTACATTTCGCACTAGATTCTGCTTGGAACGAAATAAAATCATTCTTCATTCTCTCAATTTGCTGTTATAAACTTTTTGGGGTCTCGATTTTCTTTCAGAAGCTCCACGAATGTGAACTTAAGATATGTAAACATGTTTGAAACTTTCTGATGAATTCAGAATATTATCAATTTCGTTTTCTCTAGGACTCACAAAATGTGAATGAACGTTAAATAAAGAAGCAGAAAGCAAAATATCGGAAGGATTTGTCGGAATATGGAAGGACGTCGTTCTGAGACATTGTTAGAAGAGAAATTAAGGAAAAATAATTTTTAGATTCACAAATTCGCACCAGGACACAATGCATGAACCCAAACATGATATTTTCTGCACTGTATTACTTCCACTTTTACTTTTCTTCCTTCACAAATGAAATAAATGATACTTACACTAAGATTTTAAATGTTTTGTTCCAACATTTGATGGCTTTAATGTACTTCATAACTTTTCTCTTGGTTATGATAGACTTCCAATGTTTTAGGACTATAAGCGGTTATAAAATGCTTTCTAACAATTCCCGCGATTTCAGATAATAAATCCATTGAGTTAAATGGTCGAAAGTAGGAAAAAGTTTCTTGTCCAATCTAAGCAAAGTTTGGAAAACATCAAAAATAATACTCCTAACCTTAATTTTAAACTATTTTGATAAAATGACTATAGCAAATTGTAGCTAAAGAAATTTCTTATCTGAGGATAATAATAATATAATAGCCCAGATAAGTCTCTCACTGATCCGGTAACGGTCTGACTTGACCAAAAATAAAATTCGCACCATAGCGCTGCGAGACTTTAAACAGCATATTTCATTATTAGAGCACCTAAATTTTAGAAATTTTAAAATTAAAAAAGTAATTGCCGTTCTAATTTTAAATTTAATAGCTCCAAAATAGTGAAATAAAATTTGCTATCGATTGATACAAAATTTATCTCGCTGTGGCCAATAGTTCCCGAGAAATTTTAAATTATGTTAATCCTATATTTCAAATTAATTTCCGTTTTTTAATAGAAAGTTGTATATCACATCAATGGTATATCATGCGAGTGATATTGTTTGGATGCCACGATGCATCTGTTAGTTATTGCAATCTCGATATAATTTGATAATATTTTTGGCAACGTTTGACAACATCTGATGCACAACAAAAATACTTCACAAGGAATATTGTCTACCAAGAGGTTTTTTAGAATAAAGTAATATGTAAATAAAAAAATACAGTCTTAAAACAGAGTTTATTTTATTTTTTTTCTCATAATGTTAAACATTTCTCTCGCATATATATTTATTTAAACACGTCAAATTTGACGGGAAATCTCTCAAATGAAGAGGCAATTTGCACCCGTCATACCATGACAGGTGATTTTGCAGTAATAACATGTTTTCCTACTTAATTTAAAACAGCGTTTTGTTTTTTGCTAATATAAGTTATTGTTGATGTCTAAATCCAAACACTTGTTCTGCAACTGTAACCACGTAGAGCTTTCTCTTAAAAATTATTTCATACACTATATTTACAACATTGAAACATAAATTGTTTATTCTACGATCCAGATGATTAGTAGAATTCTAGGTGACACAAGTCCAAATTCGTCGTCTCTTCCCTCTACAACGACATCCTCGAAGCAACTGTCAGCGATCCTACCATTTCTCGGAAACTTCCTCTAGCGACCCGAGAACGCTGCTGTCACAAAGTTCATCTCTTTAACGAGAATGGGTTAACACTGGAGCACGCTGAGGAGTAGCGGTGTTTCAGTAAAGAAATAACTTCTATAAAAAAAGTTTGTTTAATGAAACATTTATTTACATCTCTTCATTTTGCTGAACTGTTTTACTCATTTCTTTACATAAACTACTTCACCTAAAGGAAAAACACACGCTTTCATCGTTGTCGAGTCAAAAAATAATTTTTCGAGGAATACGAAAGCCACTGATTGTTGGTTCGGAGAAGTCGAATATATTACGAACTTAGCTACATGTTATTTTACACACTATTCTTCCAAAAATCTCTGCAATAAATGGTCCCATTCTTAAAGAATTTATCTCATGGTTTCTGTCCTAATTCTCACTGAACATTTCTATTATTAGTAGTAAACCAACAAAGATATCAGTTGAATAAGTTTTATATAATTTTTGAAATGGCAATGTTTTCTGAAAGTTCATTATCTCAAACTTAATTTCCCTAACTTTTGTCGATGAAAATTTTTTTGAGAACCTACAACGGACTTAGTGACGAATCTTAAATCAGAAATTTAAAATTTTCTGTGAAGCTTCAAATAAATATTTTTTTCCTAATTTAACATAGATTAATGTGTTAAAAAGAATAGAACAAAATTTAAGTTTTTTCCATGCAAGAAATTTTTACAGAAACAAATCTGCGATATGCAAGTGACAGTTCTGAAATGTTGTGAAATTTACGAACTAAATTGTGATATCCCCGTCTATCTAATGTTCATTTATTTTTCTACTGAAAAGTAGGAAAATACAATTTACTTACAAAATTGAAGTGCTTTGCAACATTTATCCTTTCACAGTACCAAGATTCTTTTTAGATATAGAATATATTTAACACGCTGATCGCCATTTGAATCAAATACTGTACATACGGTGATAAAATACGATTTTCATACATTTTTATCTAATCGGATCACCCTTCTTGAACTGTAGTTAAGGGATAGCAGAGAAGGAGTCATCTAATGGACCTTATGCATGTGACGTCACATCCTCCGACACGTGACCTGCCACAGGCAGCCATTGGTCAGTCTTAAACAGCTGACTCAGAACTGCTTTTATTTCTGAGTCGCTTATAGGCCGATCGTTTTGTTTATTCCTCCACAGCTGTTTTTTTATACTCTCGAACCCAAACGGTGCATAAGGTCCATTAGATAGATGGTTCGAATCTCCGACACGAGTTGTGGCGACTAACGTGTAATAAATATCGAGCATCCAAGCTTAAGAAATTGATACGAAGCTCCAGCTCAAGTTGATATCAGTTCCAGTTCAAAAATGCATATCGATTACTAATGTTGGCAGACAATAAATTAATTGCTTTGAATTTTCGCATTCCTTTTCAAATATTTTGTTCTCAATCAAAGAAACTATGACGTTTTCAAGCATTTCTTCAAGATCCGATTTAGAATTTCAAATATTAATAAGAGAAGAATTTATAATAATCTGAATAATTTAACCTTTTTCTAAGAATTACGCAATGGGGAAAAATTACAAATATACACGAAAGTCTATTGTATAATATAAAACAGCTTTTATTAAAACAATCGCAACAAAAACATATCTGCCATCAAATAAAATGTTACAATATATGAAGAAAGTGAAATATATTCCAAGATTTCCTATAAAGGGTAAAAAATGGGTTTCCAGTTTCATAAAGTATAAATACCAGGTTCGTATATCACTCATTATTTCAAAAATAGCAAATTATATTTATGTTAACTAATTAATATTGAAAATATTCATCAGAATAAGAATTTCTCACATGAACAGAGACTTAAAATTTTCCATTCTGTACTACAATTTTGACAAAAAAATCGTATGCAGTTAAAATATCACCAAAATGATAAATAAAATCCAATGTAAAAAATAAAGCATTCCTAAAAGGTTAGGAATGTGTCATTTTGAAATAAAAACAAAAGAGATTTTATGTCATCTCCCAGTACTGAACAGAAAATTGTAGATAGTGGCAAAGTATAACAATATTTCAAATGGCTTTTGCGGAAATTTACGTTCTAACAGCAAAAAATAGACTTCAATAGGAATTTTCTAATTTGTCAATTACTGAGTTATTAAAAAAGTTAAACACGCATTAATCACAAATATCTTTGGTATGAAGTTTCTGGATATCTCCAAGCTGAAAATGACGACAGTCACAATTTGATTTAATCCAACAATAAAAAAAACAGAAGAGTCATTCTCACAAAAAACAGTTCCTAAATTCCTGCGATTTCAGATGAAAAGACGTCAAAATTCCTGATTTTAACTGCGTGTTTTCGTACGTGTGTATTAAATTGTAATGCGTGTTGCAATTGCTCGTTTGAGCGAAAGCCTTTCCACAAACACAGCATTACATCGCCACATTTTTCTAGTATTTCTATTTCTTCATACATCACACAGCATTTCTAAGGTTTCCCGTTCCTGTGTGTCCGGTAATGAGTTTCCAGTTGATATTTCCAGGCAAAACTTCTTTTACATATATCACACACAAAAAGTTTCTCGCCTGTGTGTATTCTGTAATGCCTGCCGAGATTTCATTTGTGAGTAAATCCTTTTTCACATACATCACACACAAAAGGCTTCTCGCCTGTGTGTGTTCTGTAGTTCTTGACCAGATCTCCTTTCTGAGTAAATCCTTTTTTACATACATCACACACAAAAGGCTTCTCGCCTGTGTGTGTTCTGTAGTGCTTGACCAGATCTTCTTTCTGAACAAATCCTTTTTTACATACATCACACACAAAAGGCTTCTCTCCAGTGTGTGTTCGATAATGAGTGCCAAATTGACTTTTAAAATCAAATTCCTTATCACACAAATCGCAACTAAATTTTCTTTTTTCCGGTTCCCTCCGCAAGTTCATACAGATGCCGGAAGGCCCTGCAATAGCGTTTGAATCTCCAATAGAATTGAGAAGCTCCTTGACGTTGGCAGTCGAAAGTCCACTTGTATTTCGAACGTGTGAGGTCATTTCAGATGAAACGGGGACGTCTGTAATATCCCGTAAATCTCCAGTCAAGATTTTACTTCTTTCCTCGGTTCCGTGTGGGAAAGCAACACTGTGAAGTAAACTCGATGCTTCAAAACTATTTTGTGAATTCGTATGTGGTTGTTTAGCATTGCTTTTAGGATTTCCCGAGAAATGCGGCTTTCCATTCTTCAAAACATTCCAATCACTCTCTTCACGCGACATTCCACATTTTGCACTAGATTCGACGTGGAACGAATTGGAGTCGTTCTCTCTTCCCTCATTTTGCTTATAAATATTCTTGGGTCTTGATTTTCTTCTAGAATCACCGCGAATATCACCTTGAGATCTGTAAATAGATTCAGAACTTTCATACGTATTTCGAAAATTTGTCGTTCTGTCTTCTTCTGAATGCACAAAATGTGAAGGAACATTCAGTAAGGAACCCGTAGGCAGAATATCGGAAGGATGTCCATGCCGTTCTTTGTACGAGATCTTGTTGAAAGGGCAATTAAAAGTCCTTTTTTTTCTTCGACGCATTTTGTAATGAGACTTGTCTGTTACTTTCAGCGAGCCATGTACTTAATTTTTCAGATTCCTCAGTATTGTTTTGCTGAGCCTCTGAAAATGATTTCCCAAAATTGTCATTCAAATTTGCCGGAAGATTTTCGATTGCTTCATCAAGCCTAGTATTTCCTTTGTCTTCTGGGTCTGGCAGTGAATATACGTTGTCATCGCTCTTATAAAAGAAACACGGATGCCTCTCACCGCAAGTCACTATCGTGTAGCACAACTGACACAGGTATCGATCCATTATTCTTCTCTTACGAAAACTTCAAGTTATATAAAATATCGGCGGTGAGAAGAAGTCAAAATTTGTGTCTATTCTTCGAGTGCAATTCTGTGAGCTTTGCTGCTTATCAATTTAAAATTTCGTAACATATGATATGATTAAGGTAGATTCAATCGATGGTTATAAGTTTTGAATTCATCGCTTTAAAATATAACGTGCTAGAGCCTTGTCCCTCAGAATTCGGCACTAGAATCAGCTGATCGCCTTCTACCAAAATACCCGAAATCAAAGAATTAATATCAGCATTCTCTCTCAATCTCGATTTCTGCGAAGTCTTTACAGATATCATGGAATGCAAATTAATTGAGTTAGTTTAAAATAAATAGTTTGTAAAAGCTTACATTTGAATACATGAAGTGATCAGAACCAGCGTTCATAAGCTATTATTGTACTTTT
The DNA here is from genome assembly GCA_013235015.1 of Araneus ventricosus. Lineage (NCBI taxonomy): Eukaryota > Metazoa > Arthropoda > Arachnida > Araneae > Araneidae > Araneus > Araneus ventricosus. The sequence continues at coordinate 27,638 of BGPR01009610.1, forward strand.
TTTATTCAACTCGATTTTTTTTTCATGCTTCCAAAGAAGAAATTTTGCAATCAATTTTACAATCCTTTTCTGGGCTAATAGAAATGGACCTTATGCATGTTACGTCACATCCTCCGACACGTGACCTGCCGGAGGCAGCCATTGGTCAGTCTTAAACAGCTGACTCAGAACTGCTTTTATTTCTGAGTTGCTTATAGGCCGATCGTTTTGTTTATTCCTCCACAGCTCTTTTTCTATACTCTCGAACCCAAAGGGCGCATAAAGTCCATTTGAAATTTTGTGCACTTATGTATCTTCTACGAGAGTACAATATTTCGATACTCTCATAAATTTACTATCCGATAATAGATTAATTCAATTAAATTTTGATTCCATACCAGTAGAGCCATCTCGTGGTGAATCGAGATAAAATGTTTTCAGGATTCCATAATGTTTGTACCATTGAATTATATATTAATTCGTTCGCTAACAACCGTCACATATATTAGACAGCCCTTTCTTTCCACCTTTAGCAAATTCAGCTCTGTCGACTTCCTTGAATTTTAATATGTTGACACCTTGACTCTAGAGTGATGCGGTGTCTAACATTGGAATTTGAAGAACAGCTACAAATAATTTTGAAAATCGATCAAGAACTAAAACAAGTTCATGCTGACAAAAAATATGGGATTTTTCAGTTATTTATAACTAATTTTTTCTAAAAAGGGCATTGAAAGTTGTTGCGAAAAAAGTAAAGTGGATTGCAACCGCAAATTATCTAAAGATGCCGTAAATTATGATGTTTACAAAGTTTTTAAAAAAAGTTTCGTTTCAAAGTTCTTAAAAAAAGGATAAATATAAAATTTATATCAGTATATAAAATCGTCCATTTTATACGTTTATAGAATAAAATTTTATATCAGAGTTTTTATATTAGATCAAATGCCGAAACTGCTTGTAACGATAACATGTCTATAACAATACATTTTTAGGTCCCTACAATATCATTATAGACAGGGTTTGTTGTATATGTATAACGCTTTTGCGCATTTATTTACTTATTTATTTATTCACGCTGCTGCGTATTTATTTATTTATTCACGCTGATGCGTATTTATTTATTTATTTACGCTTTTACGCATGTTATCTTATCAACAAGATAACTGGAGCAATTTTGATTTGATTTTAACCGAATTGGGATACGTTTAAGGATAATGAAAATCTTGGCCGAGTTCGTAGATGGGCTTTCCAGCTTCAAAGTAGGTGGAAATGGTGGGGGATAAAAATTTTCATTTTATTATAATTTCTTTACAATTGAAGATAGAAAGAAAATTCAAATTAGGCGAAATACTGCCTTATCGTAACGAAGAATTTTCGTATTTAAGATTTTTTGATAGCTGCAATTGCTTAGAAGTTATGAGCTTGAAAGTAATTTTCCCTACCCTCCCCCTCTAACTTAAAGAACCTTTCAACCTATGCATGTTACCCCTTGTTGAAAAGCTCTCGTCATTTTCAGTCTTTTCCACTAGCTTTCATTTTTTCAGCTCTGATCCTTATGAAAAAAAAATCGGCGAATTGTTCTTTTCCTCTTATCTCCAGACTAAAAAATTCTACCTTTGCCTTCCAGCTTGCGCGCGGACGGGGAACGTTACTTCTCTTTAGATTTACCAACTGTGGATTCCATTTTCACCAGAGCTATAAGGAATTAAAAACTTAATACGTGACTTTTGTTTTATACAACATCATACATGCCTAGATATGAAATATAGTTTAGTTTAGTTGTATGAACGTCCCGTTTTGAAGCACCACGAGGTCTACTTTGAAACTGACCTCGTGATTTTGAACCGCGGTCAGATGATGACGACACCTTATCTGGCACCCTGCTCTCCAGACTTTCGCACCACACTAGCATGCAGTCCATCCTTGCGGATTTTGTCCCTATGGGTGGGTCAGTGGGCATGGGCTATGGGCGGGGCGCCGGCGGGAGGGATATTTGTCCATTACGTAGGTGTTGGCGTGCAACAGACCCATATATAGCGGATCTTGTTTCGAGCATGGATCTCACCGTCCTTTAAACCGAGACTTTACCGCTAGGCCAACACGGCCTCAGATATGAATTATCGCAAGCCCACTTGCGGCCTTATTCACCATCCATGGTTAAATCCTGATCAGCGGTTAAAAGGGAATTTACACGAACAAGCGAATGCTGACCGAAATCATGGGCTGGATGTATCCCCTAACTGGCGAGTTGGCGAGAAACTCGTTTGGTTCGAAGGCTGATGGTAATTTTAAAAATCGCCAACAACAGAGAAATTGAGATACCATGCCAATATAGCAACCCAATAAAGTATACATTTGGCAATGCATTTCGGTCACCTTTCGCATTATTATAGCAGAACCATCATTTAACCGCTGATCATGGTTTAACCATAGATGGTGAATAAGGCCGTTGGAGTATTCTTTTAAAATCTATTTTCGAACCTGCGGACAAACTTATACTGTTAAACTATCGGCCTTAATCACCATCTATGGTTAAACCATGATCAGCGGTTAAATGATGGTTCTGCTATAATAATGCGAAAGGTGACCGAAATGCATTGCCAAATGTAAACTTTATTGGGTTGCTATATTGGCATGGTATCTCAATTTCTCTGTTGTTGGCGATTTTTAAAATTACCCTCAGCCTTCGAGCCAAACGAGTTTCTCGCCAACTCGCCAGTTAGGGGATACATCCAGCCGATCATTTCGGTCAGCATTCGCTTGTTCGCGTAAATTCCCTTTTAACAGCTCATCAGGATTTAACTATGGATGGTGAATAAGGCCGTATAAGGCTTAAAAATTTAAAAAAAGTACTACATCAAGATTTCAAGAGGAATTACCCTTTTTTCTACACAGTTTTTTCCAATGACCATAATTTATTTTGGCTAACTCATTATTTTATTCAGCTGGCGTAGTGATATATAAATTTCGAATATTTTGTGAAATTACTCTTTGCCTCTAAATACCCAAATTTTATTGAGATACAGTTAGTATCATTCCATCCCTTTCCGGGCAAATATATTAAATATCCTGATTAGACGACGCATGTCTTTTCGGATGTTTACTACTCTTCCAACCCGCATAAAAGAATGGAAAGAACGCCTCAGATACTTAAGCGTGCCCAAATGATTTTGGCCTTTTGCTGTTTCTGCATAATTACAGATTCAAATACCAAAAATTCTATGATGTAATTCATTATTCAGATGTGTCATTGTTTGCGAAGATGAAGAAGAATCCTTTAACTGAATTATCGGTCATTATGAGTCCTAAGAATAAAGCTTGGTAAGATGAATCCCAAGATCTGTATTTAGTCCCAATAATACACAATATTTTCTCTAATAAATAATGAAATTCACAATTTTTACTCAAATCGTGTTCTGAATCATCACATTCATTTTATTGAGCACTACGACCTCTCTAGTAATGAACAAAAATCGTGCTTCTCTGGTATTATCTATCAATATGACAGGTGTTCCTGGCAACCGAAGGTCCAGTAGAGAGATAATTCTCAGCTTCAAGAATTTTTCTTTGCTTGGTCAGATTTTTCAAAGACTCGTTGTATGTTTTATTTATTTTATAAACAAAAAAATGGCATACACAGGCAATTTACCATTAAAAACAGAAGAAATACATTGACGAGTTTTCTGTTTTTTTCATTTGCGGTAAAGTAGGACTTCCGCCTCCATCAACTTCCGGTGATAATGTTATGTCAATGGGAATCTTCAAAATTTAAACACCCTGTTTGAAGATATTAATTAATGTTTAAAGTGGAGTCTTCTAATGCCATGACTTGAAGATACTTTGAAAATACTAAATTTCATGTTCCTATTGTTGTAGTTCTCAATGTTTATTTAAAACTAGAGCCTAATTGTGTGGAAATGTTGTCATAATTATTCTTTATAGCTCATTTGTGCTTGGTGTACTCAAGAAAGAACTAATTCGAACTTCGCGCTTGATATGGAGTACAATTGGATATGGCGATCGCGCTTAAATTGAAGGGTAACTGGAAAACGGAAGTGAACCCTCACCACGGAAGTTCTGTGAAACCAAAATAGACAAACCAGAAAACTCGTCCATACAGCTCTCAAGCGTCTGATCAACTCTTGAGTTGAATCAAAATGACACCTTCCGAAACAGAACGTGCCATCTAATTAGACAGCAACAAAAATAGGACAGTCGAGGGATTAAAAAATATGGCCACACTTAACGGCAAGTATATACCTAAGCTTTCATTCACCTCATCATACAATGTGTTTCTTTTTTCCAGTGAACAAAAAAGAAACAACCTAAACAAAAGTGCTAAAAGTGCTTTGCTTTGGATTATCCGATCAAGCACATTTTCCATTCCTACCATTTTCTGTTTCCGGATTCAAATCTGTGGAACTTATTTGCCGGATGGAAATCTGTGAAACAAATTTGAGGGATTCACTTCTGTTAAATATATTTGACGGATTCAAATCTATGAAACAAATTTGATGGATTCAGTTCTGTTAAACATATTTGACGGATTCAAATATGTGAAACAAATTTGATGGATTCAATTCAGTTAAACATATTTGACGGATTCAAATCTGTGAAACAAATTTGATGGATTCAATTCTGTTAAACTTATTTGACGGATTCAAATCTGTGAAACATATTTGACGGATTCAAGCCAATCTTAATATAAATAAAAGTCATTGTGGGTATGTGTGTGGGTATGTGTGTGGGTATGTATGTGGCTATGTTCCACATCTCCTCCTAAACCAATGGACGGTTTTCAACCAAATTTTGTACACTTATCATTTAAGACAAGGGGAAGACACTTATGAACTTTTCTAAGTCCAAAAGTTAATTAAACAGTCAGTTAATTAGAAAATAACCGAAACCGTTTTTCCGCCGTAACTTCGGAGCAAACTGTCCGACAGAAAATATTTTTATACCATCTTAAAGTTCAAATTTTTACCTTTTCAATGATACCAATTTTATTTCTCTGACATTTTCCCTTCGATTGTTATTAATTTTTAAAAGTTCTAAAATTTTAAAATGCGTGCAGACGATTTTGAAATAACGAAGATTTATAGCTACTCCGTTGCTAGGCAACGGTTAGACTTTGAACTAATTCACCTTTATTTCTGAAAATTTTGCTTATTTTTAAAAATATCCATATAATATAATAAATGCGAAAGTGTGTCTGTCTGTTTGTTACGCATTCACGGCAAAACTACCAAACCGATTTGGATGAAAATTGGCAGAGTTGTAGCTTGGAACCCAGGAACGGAGATTGGGTAGGTGACATCATGTTAAATTCATTATTTTTGGCTACAGATAACAATTAAATAATTAACAAGCGATTTGCGATGAAGATTATTACTTTATTTTTCAATCAACTGCCACGTGATCCTTAAGGAATGCGTAAACAAAATGAAATGTCACGTGATGATTCAGAAAAGCGCAAGCATGTGGAATAACTTATTTTTAAAGTCATGCATCACGTGATCTTGCTGAGAAAAGAAATAATCTCTGGAATAATAACTGAAAAATAAACGCCGGGACAGAAATCTAATGGTAGATATAATATAGTTCCAAGAGTTTTTAGATTAAAATTTAAAAACTAAAGTTAAGTATAACTAAATGAAAATATCGTTCAATATTTACTTAAAATAAGAGCCAAATTTAGTGGAAAGGTTGCCAAAATTATTCTTTATCGCTCTTTTCATCGTCATCCAAAATGTTTTTGGCGGTTAAATTTGTAACCAAACGATTTAGCTAATTACAATAGTTCCGTTTCGAATTTTAATGCTTTAAGAGCTGTTTCTAACCGATTTAAATAGAAAGGATTACACAAACCCAAAGAACACGGAATTCAACGTTTTGTTTACTAAAGAAAGAACTAATTCGAGCTTGGCGCTTGATACAGTTGCCAAATAGATTTGGCGATTGCTTAAATCGGAAGGTTACCGGAAAACGGTCTATGAATCCAAAATAAACAAATCATGATCGTCCATTGACGTATATGATATGGTTGTCAGAGTTTTTAGAATAGGAAGGTATATTTTGTCTTATGTATTCTTTTAAACAGTAGAAGCAGATGACATATAGCATGGTGGATGATATATTCCAAAGAGCAGATGATACCATTGAGTACAATGATGTAATTTACAATAACGGAGACTTAAATTAGTCGTCCAATTATGTATTATCAACCGTCAGAACTTTTGATTTCCCCTTTCTATGTATAACGAAACATTTACATTCGTGAATTTAAAAAAAATAGCAATTCAAATTCTTCGCGCACGAAGTCGCGGGTAACAGCTAGTTAAACATATTTGTCGGATTCAAATCTGTGAATCGTATTTGTCGGATTCAATCCCGTTAAACATATTCGACGGATTCAAATCTGTGAGTTCAAATCTGAGTTATGTTGCAACATAATTCAGGACACAATACACAAAAATCCTGATACATTTAAGAACCAAGCAAATTAAGATTTAAACTTCGGTCGGGTACAATACATGTGGTAACACATTCGGGTGCAACTCATCTGTGAGATTAATAGTTAAAGTTTTGCTTAGGCTTTAGGAGAAGCTTATCAAATTGAACTATTCGGTCATACAAAGCCACATGTGCGTTTTAAATAACTTTTTTTGTATTTCCTTGCAATTTCAACTAACAAAATATTTAGAAATTTAGGAGAGAGTTGTCGTTTGTTTCCCCGTAAGGTTCCTCATCAATGAAAAATTTGTCGATGAGATCCTGAAATAATTCGACATTTTTTAAACAAAATATTGGAAATATCGATCAATATAATTAAATTAAGTTTATCGATCAATATAATTAAATTTTTTGGGACAAAGGCATACGAACATTTGAAGGTATATAAAAAGAAAAATTATGAAAAATTTATTTCGGAAATATAAAAATACAAACATAATCGAGTGCAACTCATCTACCAGATTAACGTGCCCCTCACGTACAAAAGGAGAACTAGAGAAAAACCACGATATACTAGTGTGAGTGGTAGAGAGCCAGTACTTTACTTAACTTTACACTACGACACACCCCTGACTCCAGAGATAAAAAATCTCCGGTTTGCAGTTTGGATTGGTGTGCGTAGAAACTTTATTGAAGAAAGAAAGATTTCAGACATTGTTTAAACATGGACGAAATACATGTGAGAACTATAAAAGCAATGAAAAATGAGCTCTTTGCAGATGAAAAGAAAAACTCTTGAAGAGGAAACAGTTTTAAGACAGGACCCAAAAGTTTACTCTTTTTAAAAACTTGTAGGAGGTCTGATTAGGGTCCTTGGTATAGAACCTATAGAGGGTTGGGGTCCATCCGTCTGAGGTCTTGGTGAAGGAGAAAAATCTGGTTCGGAGTCGGAAGAACTGGTTGTGTCCGGTTGCTGTTTGATAAGGTTCTTATTATCAGTGAGGAAAGATATCAGTTTAGCTATTTTTATTCTTGATAGTTTATTTGAAAGTAAGCTTTTCCACCAAATTTGAGTATTTTCTGCACTTGGTTTTGTAAAATGATGAGATAACGTCATGTGACAAAAAGATGCGTGGTGGAAAGTGTCTCCCTTTTAACCGCATGCGCAGATATCTGAATGTTGAAGCCGGAATCTGTAGCTTGGAAAAGGACCGTGGCCCGGAGCGAAAAGGATGGATTCTCTTTATCATGAGGCTTGGGTTCAGGAAGCTACTTTACTTTACACTACGACACACCCCTGACTCCACAGTTAAAAATCTCCGGTTTGAGGTTTGGATGAGTGTGCGTAGCAACTTTATTGAACAAAAAAAGGGATACTTGGTATTGAACCTCTAGAGAGTCTTAGTCCATAAATCTGGGACGGAGTCGGATGAACTGGTTGCGTCCGGTGGCTCTTTTATGAGGTTTTCATTTTCGGTGAGGAAACATACGAGTTTAGCTATATTTATTCTTGATAGTTTATTTGAAAGTACGCTTTTCCACCAAAATTGAGTATTTTCTGCACTTGGTTTAGTAAAATGATGAGATAACGTCATGTGACAAAAAGATGCGTAGCGCATGCGCAGATATCTGAATGATGAAGCTGGAATCTATAGAGATAGCTGAGAAAAGGACTATGGTCTGAAGCGAAGAGGATGGGTTCTCTTGACCATGAAGCTCTGGTTAGAGTGACTTTAGGAAGTATATTAAAAATTGCTCTCCCAGTGTCGCCTGAATCCCAGACTTGTTGCTATTTATTGAGCGAGAGATTCTTAAGCATTATCTTTAAATGGCATTTCGGGGCCTGAAGATGGACGTGAGTCCCTTGTTTAGTAGCTTGTTCGGCTAGGATGTCTGCTGCCTCGTTACAGAGGAAACCAACATGAGCCTTAATCCAGTTAAGTTGCATGGATGGGTTCTGAAGGAGGGTTTGTTGTGTTTCTTGGATTAGTGGGTTAGAACTTTTGAAGGAAGAAATTGCTCTGGGTGCCGACTCGCTGTCACTGCAGATTGATGTTGATATTCCCTTTTCTCGCTAAAACCACACTTAGGCACAAAACAAAATATGAATGTTTCATCTCACAAATTGCATGCGCCCGACGGAAGGTTAAAATTTTTTAACGAGGCTTGAATTCCATAAATGTCAGTATAACTTAGATTGAAGCTCAAAGAATATTTGAAAATTCATAGACGCACTTGCAACAACTAATTCAAATTACGAAATAAATTTTTCAGGTATCCTACAGCTGATTGAAAATTTAATTAATCCGAACCATGACTAAACCAACTCATGCCGTGTTCTAAAAGTTTAAAATATCAGATTATTAATTTCATTTAAAGGTTATTTTCCAGAGAGTTATGAAAAATTATATAAACACAAACATCTTTTGCATTTCTTAAACTAAACATCTCAATTTTTTTGAATAGGGAGTATCTGAATAGTTATGTAAAATGGAAACTTTTCTATGATCTCGGTACTTTCTTGCACTTCCAGTAGAGATAAATATATTAAATATTTTTTAATCTAAAATTCCTCAACGGGAAACAAACCTGAAATGTCCAAATGTAGCAAACACGCATGCATTGTGTAATAGAATTTTATATATTATAAATTAAAAACTTATTCTATTTGCAAATTTTCGAACATCCGCTTTTAAAAAGAATTTTTCATACTAAAAGTAAGAAAAAAATACGATAAGCGCGCTTCAGAAGTTATGTCTGAAAGGACTTTAGAAAATGCAGGCGTATTATAGAAAGTTGTTCTGATTATTAAAGAAAGCAATTCAGTGAAAAAGAACAGAGAAGCTTCTCGGTAAACGTTTTCCTAATTATTTTCGAAAACCTTTTTTGGTGAAAGCTTTTGAATGAAAAAATATATCTATTTCAGTCATGTGGCTGATAAATTACTGAATAATTAAGGAATAAAATATACTCTTTATATTTTCAAAAATTGAAACCCATTTGTTTTACTCTAATATAAAAATAACCTAATATTAACAAATTTATTAAGTACAATAAGTTTATTTGTGCTATTCAAATACCAATTTCCTCGAAATATAATTACTCTGAAAACTAATCAGTTTAACTAGATTTTAAATAATTACTGTCAATTTAGTAAAACTCTATAACAACACCAGCTAGTTGTGTTACTTGTCTACAGTTATTTTATTATAATATTATGAGCAAGAATTCTTTCGTTGATTTTGAAATATTCTTACAAATCGTATTAAGGAAGTTGATAAACACAAATGATTTCCAAACGAAATCAGGTAAACACCTTTCAAAAACCTTTTATTTAAAATGTAGAGTTCAAAATCTCTTAAACCTTTGAGAGTAAAAAAAAATGTGAAAAAAATATCAATGCTTTAAAATTACTGTAAACGATGTGTATTTGAGGAATATTAAAAGTAGATTTAGGTATAAATAAATTATAAGATTGAAAATCTTATTATTCATATGCTGGCTTCTGTAATTATTTATTACTGAGGAAATTGAAATTGTTGAATTGTGAAATTGTGTTTATTGGAGACCCCCAATTTTGGTGTTGGGCGTTAATTAATAATTTCAAGGAAAGTATTTTACTTTAATTACGCATCCACAGTTTTAAATTACTGGAACACTACAAAGACGCCAATGCATTCTTTTTTTTTATTCAGTGGATGATTCAAATTAACTTTTAATTTTTGTAATGAAAAAGTTAACTTGATGGCAAAAAATGTTATTTCAGAATTATATGATTTGGGTTGTGAAATTTAAAATGTATGAAAGAAAATTAGTTTCCCTAAATTTAACAATATTCTTTGAGAAACGAGCTAAAATTACGATGGATAAGTATTGCGAAGTAGTTATCGCAACAAAAGAGACGAGTTTGTTTCAATCAGCGTTAGCATCACGTACATATGAATACCAAGATATGGCGCTACTGTCTAAGGAAAGAAGTGTAATTGATTGAATTGTAAGTGTTTTTAAAAAGACGGAAAAATTTTCCACCATCACTCTAAACGAGTAGAAATACTCAGCCACTGCTCAATCTCTGGAAACTAAACCATCGATAGATTAGCTACCGATTTTCTTGACGAGTGGATCATTACAAATCTTGCAATGTCAAATAAATATATATATAAATACATAAATATTATCGAGTTTTAAAAACTGGTAAATTTTTGAATGCGGATTTTTTTTATATTTGTATTCTGTTTAATAAGAAACGGAGATAAAGAATGTAAACCAATAAATTATATTATCCATTGATACAATCTGAATATATTAGTTTTGATCAACATTTAAAATGTTACAAAAATTCTAAAAACATATAAAAAATCAAGAATTTTATGAAGAAGACTGAATGATTTACTGATAAATATTTTATTTTTCTAATTTATAAAACGAATTGAAATGCATTTTATAAATAGGCGTAACGAATTAATAATAAATGTAATCTTAAGAATTCATTCAATTTTTATTCTACTTTAATATCTATTCATCCACATACATTTCAACACATTTGTTACTATGCGCTAAGCAGTGGTGATGCATCAGTAGATTTAATCACTCATCCTCAAGTCTAACCTGTAAATGTATACAGTCTTAATAAAAACACTTTTTGCTCTATTATTAAGCTGACAACAGCGCCATCTGTTTTTCTCTTTTTAACATTTCCCTTAACTATTTTGCGTAAATGTCGGGCTTCCTACTGAAAATAATCAATGCACTTTCTTTCAGAACGTCACGTTTATTTGCACAGAGACCAAACAGCACTGATTAAACACACGCAAATTCTTAAACACGTAGAAGTATTAAACAGCGCCATCTAGTGCCGACATCAAAAATTGATTCACGGATATTTAACCTCCTCCCGCGGCTTCATCCTTTGGATGCATCATAATCCATCCTTGAACTCTTGAATTATATTGTCTTTCTAATGGACTTCTAATGTACAGTCGCGGAAAAAAAGGATCCACACACCATTATTCCGCCGCTAATCATTGCTTCTTAAAACTAAAGATACCGTTTCAGAGAAAATAATGTATACTAATAGAGGTAACCCTAATAGATTCCATGTCTAAAGAGTTCAAGGGGTCGTGTACATATTTATAATTGCTCTAACTTTAAAATTTCCAACGGCAACACACATTTTATCAACAGATTTCAAAACTGCATGAAAAGTTATGCTCGGATACCAAATTTCATTATCCAAGCTCAATAACTTTTGAAATTATAAGCAAATAAAGTTTTGAGTCTAATGCTAAAGTAAAATTTTGAATTTTTATTGATATCTTGAGAAAGGACATAACTATTGACCCAGAATATTTTTTATGTAATAGTATGAATTATTCTCCACAATTTACATTTTAAATTTTTACATTAAAATAATTTTGAGCGCATGAAAAGTTTTATCAAAATCGATGTTAAAATTTTTTTAAATAGTAACACTTATAAATTTTAACAGTAATCGAAGCAGATGTCAATTTGCTAAGCCTATGCAAAATTTCAGCATATTCGCACGAGAAGTTCTGAAGTTACATGAAATTTTCTATTTTCGCTGTAAAACGATGCACTAGAGGGGGCGTCATATATTTATAAAGCGTTTTCATTTTTAAATATATTCATTACACCACTTTATTTATAAAATTTAAAAAATGTATTCTGTTCTTGACGAATTCCGATGTATACGCTCCTTAAAAGGGGTTACTTAAATTCTTGACGAGTACTGAGTCCAACATGGAGAGAAGAATCTCTCAATGAGCTATACAGTATAAATAGTCAAATTGCAATTTTAATTATGTGTTTAATTTATAAATGCAGATTAGATGATCAAGATATTCAACTTTCATAAACTTCAATACTGTTGTTCGAATATTCAACTTTAAAAATTTTGATTTGTGGAAAACCCGTCATCATTTTATTTCTCTTAGAGAACAACAGAAATTCTACTGGCTGCAATGCCTACATTTTTATAAATCTTAATGGTATTCAATTGTAATTTTTATATAAGCTGGCTTGAATATCTGGCTTCGACGTTATGAAAGAAATTTTGCGCTGTTTCGATCAAACTCAGTTAAAAAGTATTTACATCAACTACTCCTATTTCCCTAAATATTCAAGGAATGTACTTCAAATATTATTACAATGTTTTTCTAACATATTGTCGATTCTTCTGCAAGTTTCGCAATTTTTAGCTCAAAACTCTGCATGTTTTTAGCAAAACACATGCGGGAAAGTTGGGAAGTTTTTTAGAAGCCTTTGAATCTTCCCGAATATTTACGATATTTTTAAAAAATGCATGTAAGCAATGTGCATAAGAAGCAAAACGAATTATGAATGTTTCAAACATTAACAGCTTCTTGTGAAACGGGATGAGCCTGAAATATTTACTTCATCAATTCGCGGACGGGAACATAAAAGTTCTCGTAACAAATTCTCACTGTAAAATGTAAATTTTCATGATTCCCACCATTCTCCACAACTGATTGCGAACCATTGTATTCAAATTAACACCAAATGTTTCGCATTTTGCCAATATCGAAATATTTTTTCTTTAATTCTTTTCGCTAAATCAGTGTGTCAATAGCATGTGCAGAGCCATATTGCAATTAATTATGAAAATCTGAATTTTTTTGCGAAATTTCTTGCTCTAATTTGGATAAATTTAACTGTACACATTGTTTTGCACTTCATCTCCAAACGCCTCACGTTTTTCTGTGGCCAGTTTGTAATTAAAAATATGTAATTAAATATTTTTCATATGACCTTTGAGAAGATATTAATTAAATAGTAAACCCTCATATTTATATTTATTAACATGAAATTGGATAATTTCATCATATAGCTGGAATATCTCTACAATGTAAATAAAAATGGATAAAAATGTATAGAATAATTCGAAAATAAAGTTATAATTTGCACAATTATATTCTTTGCGTATGTACTTATTTATAACAAAATATTGGCAGCCGTGTGTAATAAAATGTTAGTGTAACAAGAGCCAGATTACCCATAGTGACAACCTACACCATAGCCTAGGGTGCAAAAATTGGAGGACGAAAATATAAAAGTGATAGCAAAAAAATATTTATACATTCTGCCCCCCCCCCCTAGTATTATTTCAAAAAATCATATAAAATAGTGTTTTTCAAGCACATCCATACGCATTAAATAAACTGATGCACATTTTTGTGCCTTTCTCTATAGCATCGGTGATTGCAGCAGGGAGGTGGCCCAGAATTAAGTGCTTTGTCCTAGGGCGAAGAAGTATATAAATCAGCCCCAGACATTAACCATAGCCAAACTACAAGGAATCTTTATTAATCGGCGTATCCTGTTCGAACTTCGCAAACTCGAATTTTTGCAAGTACACAATTCCAAGGAAATTTAACGATTCCGTTTAACTGTCAATCAAGAACTCGTAGGAAACATTTTAGACATTATCCAATCGTAAGAAACATATAAATGTATAAAAGCAAACATGGAAGACTAACACATAACACACGAGGAACAAGACAAACACAGAACAGAAATCAAACATCATTAAAGAGACAGTAACAATATAATATAGAAACATTAAAACGACACGCAGCGCCGCCAGTCGACATTCCTGATCAAGGAACTTTATCAATCAGTATATCCTGTTGGAATTTCGCAAATTCTAAAATTCGGAAATACACAATTCGCATGAAATTCAACGATTCCGCTTACCTGTCAGTCAGGACTCGTAGGCAACATTTTAGACATTCTCCCATCGAAAGAAATTTAAATATTAATTATCATATTAATTTATTGACGCAAACATAGAACTATCACATAACAAACGAGGCGCAAGACAACTACAGATCAAAAATGAACGAGACATCATCAGAGAGAGAGTTACAATATAATGTATAAAAATTAAGACAGCGCGCAGCGCCACCAGTGGACATTCGTGAGCTCTTCTTTCAACATATCCTTTTCAAATTCCTAGTAGGCACTTTTTAATTTCAAAAGCTTAACATAGTAAAGCTTAGTTATTGTTGAAGTGCGCCCATTTAGTATGCCCTAAAACAGTTCTATAGTTTCAAACGAAACAAATTTCTTTTAGATTGTAGCACGTGTTATGCGCAGCGTGAAAATCGAAATAAATCAATAAAAAATAACATTTCTTCAATAGGGTCATTGTATAATTTGACTGAAGGTTTTCTGTATTACTAATATATTCTGTATTTTTTTAGTTCAACTAAAGCATCTGCAGAACTTCAGTTCTGAAAGTGAAGACTTTTCGTTCAAAATGACATTTGTGTGCAAGTCAGAGTGCCCATTCACAATACTCTCGATTAAGAATGTGCTTAAGAATCCATTTTAAAATTAGTTACTAAAATTTGTTATTTCAGTAATCAGGCCACCACTATCCACCCAATCTTCAGATTTATGATGTATTTTAAAGCGACACTGTGTAAGGACAGTGTGTAGTGATCTCTGATCTGAAAAGCAGTGGTAGCTTCATTATACTCGATCTCCCCTTGCATTTATTCAGCATAATCCGAGAAAGTCAGCGTAGAATTGTGGGGAATGCAAAGCTAAACACTGATAGAAGGTACACAGGTCACGATGAGCATCGAGTGTTTCCGTTTCAAGATCCTAGCCTTACTAGAGATTAGCCAGTTCAATCCTGACAGAACGAATGCAGACTGGCCATAATTATGTATACATGGATTCTATATTGGTTATATGTATCACTGAGGCCATTTCCTCTGGAGTGTTTTCAAGATACAAAAGCTAAGTTTTGGTTTGAAAATCCACAGATAATGTCAAGACATCTTCTCCATTGGGCAAAGTTAACGTTCATTCGGTTTTGGATTTTTGTTAAAGCTGGGATGTTATCTACTATCTAGTAGCATGTTATTTACCATGGGTTAAAACACAAAAAAATGCACATTTAGGAATCATTATGAATTTGGGCCTTGCAGCTATTGATTACCAAGAGTTTTAAGCTTACTAGGACTCAGACGAGACAAAGCATCACGCCATCTCTTGCGTGCATTTGTATATAATTTTCAGGAATTTCTGTATGGATTTTTGAGTTTTCAAAATATATCCTCTTGCCGCAATTCTTCATATCCCCTCCGTTTCTGATGTATCATTTTAAAAGACCGAATACTTTGTAGAGGACATCCTGTAGTGAAATTCTTTGAAATACTTCTACATGCCTCTAATATTGCTCAAGCAGACGTTCTATAAAAGAAACTATAGCAAAGAATGGATAAGAGAGAAAGAGATTGCTACTCTTATTTCTTGACTTTGATACTCATATCAACTGATAATGCCAAAGTTAAATCATTTTAACGAAAGGACTGAGAATTAATTTTATATATATATATATATACTATATTATTATGCTCTACTGTCAATATACGCTATTTATTATCTCTACATCTAGTTTATAGTAAAATTTTATGTCTACTTCGCTTGTATCTTTACCAGAACTCAAACTGAAATTCATTGAGTAATGGAGAGCTTCACATGATTTTCGATAAATAAATCGCACAACAAGATTTCAACTAAAGTATATACAGAATTTTCTCTACATCTTTGTTTCTAATTTATCGTAGTCGATATCACAAATTTCAAATTTCGTAAATTAATTGCTTATTTATTTTTTTTAGAATATGAGTAAAATTTTCCAATTCTAGTAAACAGACAACCATGATTTTTATGACACAAGAACATACAAAATATAAATTATATTACAGTTCGAGCAACGCTTTTTGCAGTTGACGGTGGTATTACTCCAATCACTATATCTTAATCCATTTGACTAAGCGTGAGGAACGCATTATATATTCGTTCCATGTGCTTCCGAAAAAAATTAAAATAAAACTGCAATCAAAAAAGCTCTTCTTTGGGTGGTAAGATGGATAGACATACAAATCGAGATCGTTTAATCAAAAACATGACTGCCAATCCTCGCTCCGTGTCAAAGCACCGTGGACTTTCTATTTCCTTTTAGTTTTATTTAGAATAAAAAAATTTCTTTTATTCCCACGCCGACCATGACATAAAGCTAAAAAAATGGAATATTAACACATATAGCAATTAACTTTTAAAATCAAGGTTCCATGCACTGTAATATGATATCACACCTAATGCACTCTTTCTAGATTATGTATTGTTATTTCTTTTTGATGTTTAGCATCTTTGAGCTCAAGTGTTTCAACGAAGTTCACTAGTTTCACTCCGAATGTAGGAGACATACTACTTATAGCTAAGCTCACCGGACTACAGTTAGCGCTGTGACAGAGCTTGCTTTCTATATGGATTACGTGATTCAGCAACGTATAATTTTACGATGAGGAATGAAAATTAACCATACACTTCCGATGTTGGTGGCCTTTCATTCCGTTGACATTTCCAAGTGATTGGCTCATTAGTTGGTCATGAGAATGGCAGCCCAAAACCAGTTTTTTTTTTGAACGATTTAAATTTTTTAGACCCACTTGAACCAATGTCTTTTTCTTTACGTATGGGGTTGGCATGGCATGCACTCAAACACAGGAAATGCACAAGGAACGCGACTGTTTAAGATCCAATTCTCATTTCCCAATTTCACCTAGCTTACCAAAACATGGCTTCACTAATTTTCTTTTCAGCATTTTTATGTGAAATAAGAAAAATTTTGACACACAATCATTTGATGTAAATCAGAACTCACATCACATTTTCTTTTGCATTTGAGAGCACAAGTTTTTGAAATCCTGGATCAAGATGCGATAGATTCTCGACATTGTAAACAGTGGTTTTTAAATTCCTTAGCGAGTTGATAAAAATATACTGTTCATTTCTCCAGTTGATGAAGAATAGCTTACAACTCGTTCTTTTTTTGTACTAGTCAAGAATCCTATATTCAGGAATTATAACTGCTAATTTTAAAATGCATTTGAGAAAAGATTTTTCAATCGGACATTGAGACACCTCAGGTTAATTTAGGTCTCCTAGGAGGTAAAGGTAAAAGGTTATTAAACCAAGCTATTTCACCGAAATAAAAACTTTAATTTGATCACACAAAAGTTTTTGTAGAGGAGAATAAGAATTAACAGATGGTTCAACTAAATATATATTATTTATAGGTATTATAAAAGAGCATTTTGATGATAATTAAAATTCATGAACAGAAACAAAAATACCAATGATGAGGGAACAAAAGTTTCCGCATGAGCTATTATATAGTTCATGAAAGATCATGTTTATATTCATGGAGTAAACTTGTATTAATAGGCGCTTTCTCCTTTGGCTTTTATTTCTCCTCTCAAACGTTTGTGGAATGATCTTACGAGTTTTTTGCCTTTTTGTTATTTGTTTCGAGGAATAGGTTTAAGCCCCAATAATTCTCAGAATGGTCCTTTGTAGATTTAGACCTCTATAAATATCATATATATTAGACTCTCTACTGTGTTCCTTTTCTAAATGTTTTCTGGAGTTAAGTCAGAGGGACTATGGGGACTACTCTAAGTTGCTATTTAACATTGATAGATACCAATTTGAAAGCAAATCTTGGACGTTTTAGGATGTTTGGCTAATGAAAGTAAGTGGTTCAAATGACAATTTTTCTGCAAAGTTAAGGACGTTTGCTTTTAGATGTTATGATTGATTGTACCTATCCTATTTCTTCTAAATAAAGAGCATAAATTGATGGACACCAGCTTAGCACTCTTTTCACCACAATCTGGAACAGAGCCTCCATAGCCCCTTGCTTGAGGAGTTCATAGAATTCTTAGTTTCTTTATGCTCGTTGATTTTTTATCCAGACCAAAGCCTGGACCATTGAACCAGGATATTATATTTTGTTCAAGCTTTTTTTTTAAAAGAACCGATTCCCAGAAAATAATTTACTAGACTAGATGTTTCTATGAAACTCGAGAGCGATTTCTCAGTTACCAGTTTTAGAAAACTTTGCAATACTGGCCGGACATTGCTTCGATTCAACCTGCTTTTTTGGATATTTCTCCTAGTTGAGTCTCATACCAGATTGATATAACTTGGTAGAATTCATACTAGCATTTTTGATCGGTTGGTTTTGTATCCAGACCATTTGCTGGACCATCTGTCCATGTATATTAAATTTGATTCAACTTCAAAGAAAAGGTTCCCAAGAAGAATAATTTACTATCTTTGATGCTTCTTTAGAAACTCAGTTGACCCTTTTCTCCGATTGCAGGATTCATGAGAAACTTACTTGCAGCTTCTGCAGTATTGTCTGCTTCTGTCACTTGATGTTTCTCGCTGCGGCTTGGGATGTCAGCTCAGAATATTGTATAATCAGCTTCGAGGTTGCTGCATTATCATTCCTGGAACTACGTATTCATTGAGTATGTGTATATAAACTTTCTGACGAAGAGTGGACAGACACGAGAAATAAAGTATTTTTTTGATAATTATGTTTTTTATTCCTCTTTCTAACATCTTTATCGTCATGGTGACGAGTGTTAAAATCCGACAAAAAATAATGGAATTCTTTCAATTTTCTGATTCTCATAGCATTGATATCATAGGTCCTTTCTAATGAATTGTCCTAAAAGCTTATAATTGCTATTTTCTATTTCCATACAACACTTTTGAGATAGGAACGGTAAATCAACTGTTCCCACAGGTGACGTATAAAGCTGTCTCAAGTGAGCACAGAAACCCAGCCATACCACCATCTAGACACCACTTTTTATAAATCATTAAAAGTAATGCAAAATCCTCTACAAATCAAGTCGGTAGATTGTACCAGTTTTTATTTACAGATTCTCACAAAAATGCTTTAGTAAGATTCTCTCTAGTCACTGATATATCCCTAACACCTTAAGAGTACATCTCTATCAATAACTCCCCAACTTCAATGGTAAACTCGCTAAGGCCATCATCTTGTAGTTAAACTGCTCATAAATTCAAGAACTTAGAGTTTTCCAAACATTTATATTTATAAAATTTCCTATGTAAGTCTTGTTTTAGCTTAGATGCGTGAAGAGAGATCTAAGTAGGAACAAATAAGAGATGCGAGACTAGTTTTCCATGCTAGAGAATACAGTTTATTGTATCCCACAGGATTTGTAAGTTTGTTATTATTTAATGTTTCGTCATGAAATAATTTAGCTTTTATGTAGAATAGATCGCATTTTTTTTAAATATTGTCCAACATATTTCTCTAAGATCAAATAGCACACTTAATTCCTTTTGTCAGGTTTGAAAATTAGAAAAAATAAACTTCAACATATGATTTCGCTCAATTTTAGCTTTCTTCTCCATTCTTTTCTTATTGCATTTTAATTTTATTCACTAGGTACTAAGAATTCTAAGATTATAATAAAGATTGAGAATACAGATTGAGGATTAAAAGTCAAAGCGATATAAGTATAATATTTAACATATTTTAAAATTAAATATATTGTTATTAAAAGAAGAAATGAAAAGTACTTTCATAAAAAAGAGCAGATGAATTCAAGTATATTTGAAATTAGCTTGCTGCTTGAGAAATAGTCCTATTCCATATATTAAAATATTCATGCACTACAAACTCACGATAACATTTTTTCATATATAATTCCAAATATATTTGCCATATTTTGTCGATATTTCACACAATTTTATCTTCTATAAAAGAATAGCGACAGAAAATAATTATCTCAGAAGTATACATGGTTACTTTAGCGGTAAAAAATAAGATGCATAGAGAATCAATTACAACTGTAATATAGCATATTGAAATTGAAGATAAAAATCAGTGCATAGCAGATTCTATTTCGTTATGCTAAGATTTGAATTTCGTTTCAATCTACGACAGCTACTTCTACTCCAGATAAGCAGATCAACATCCAATCTACCAGTGCTCTAGACCTTACTTAAGCTCGAGCCCATTTTTCGATGTCATGGCGACCATGCTTTTTGAGCTATATTCTGTTAGGTGGCTTGAGGTTTGCAAGTTGGTGGTTAGGTTTTTTGCGAGAGCAAGGGGAAGGCGCGAAGGAGTTCGCACATGTGCTGTTCGGGATGGAGCTGAGTGATGAAGGGGGGGGGGTCTAGTGACGTCTGCTGGTCTGGCCAGGACATCTGGTAAACTAAGGAAAGCACAGCATGGGGGATGAACGTGCAGGGCAGCAGTAATACCTAAGGAGACGACTTTGATTTTAGGTTATGTGTTATTTGGAGTTATATGAGGAAGAAACCAAAGGACAGGTGAGATAGCTATTCCTCGCGGATCATTTAAATAATGATAAGTCTGGAAGCATTTTTTTCAGCACGTCGTTGCTCTTTAAAATTCAGGTTTTTAAACGAATCTGCTGGGGATGGCCTTGTGTTACTTTCTAAGAATTAAGAAATATCATAGCTACGATGCATTTTTGAGTAGTTTTGTATTTAAACTATGGAAGAATCAAAGGCAGGTCAAGGAATTTACGACTACTTTATAACTAATTTTTTTTTTAAGCTGAAATTAGCATTTTTATCTGTGCAATTTGCTTCATTTTTGTGTCGTTAATAAGTAGCAGGGTAGGGGAATTTATAACGGAAATTAAGCCATTTATCACATATACAAGAAGAGCAAAATTTAGTCAATTCACAAACTTTACAGAAAATGTATTTATAGAAAAATCTATTGCATATATTATTTTATCGAGGAGATTTAAAATTTAATGAAGTAGTCTCTTATTTTGTATATTTTATTTAAAACAATTCTATCGAAGAATATATTATTCTATTTTACCTTTTTGAATCAAAGTATCTTCTAATTAAGCAACTCAATAATATGGGCATTTTTCATGCAATTTTATCCTTGTATTCAAATGTCCCACTATCCCATCTCTTCTAGTATAAATAATCAGCGTTTTAGACATCTGTAATCTAGACAGTTCCATAAGCCTCAAAGCCGTTAAAAGCCCGAACCATAAAGAAAAGAATTCTCCTAACTTTGCACTCACATCAACCCTCAACACGCTAATTCTGTCTTTTTCAAATACTCACAACTGTGATATTTTTTTTTTTGTCTAAATAAATCAAACACAAGGTAAAAAAAATTTTCTTATAAATACATATTATTTCAAAATCAATTATTATCAATAAGACAATAAAGAGAATTAAATAAAGTTTTCAAATGATTTTTTAGCAATATCATGTACAGAGTTTCATTAGAAAACTGAAATCAACCTTATATTCAATAAGGTGGAACGACTGCTTAAATGGACAGGTGAGCTGTAATTTCTGTAATTTTAAATAAGCTGCTTTAGATATATAAGCTTCGAAGTTTTGAAAGAAGAATTTAAAGGCTGTGTTTCATTCAGAACGGATTAAAAAGTATTTAATAATTCAAACAGACACTGCTCTAATAATTTCAAAATTTGACTTTAGAAGAATTATAATATAATGTTTCTCTAACATGAATGTGATCTGTAAGTTACAAAATTAAACTCAAATTCCACTGCTATTAGCAAAAAACATACCGTGTGTTGAATGTTTGAAACTCGAGACTTTAGACCTGCTGATGTTCATGGTATTTTTTGTAGAAAGAAATTAAGTATGAAGCATTCGTATAAAGATCAAAACAAATAATAAAGTTTTCAAATATAGCAGCCTCTTAGTAGGAGGCTGGGTGAGGCGGAAACATTTTCAAGCTATGCAAATACTCTTGTAGTAACATAGACTTCAACTAAAATCTTCGCAACTAAAACGTTTTCATCGATAGCCAGCTCCAGTTCTCCACTACGAGACAAAGAACCATTGTATTCGAATTCTGCACCAGTGTTCGTATCCTGTCTGATACTTTTGCTTAATATTGTATTTATTTTCTTAAGAAATTTTTCATGCTATAGTTTGTGCTGAAGCAAAATTTGAATTATATAATATCTGGAAAATGCTCTGGCATTTCAACAGTAAACTTGTAAATGCTTATGGGTAAGTGTTTTTTGTTCATGTTAGTGTTAGTGTGTTTCCTATTCAATCTAAACCAATTCTTTAAGTATTTTACTTTGAAAACGTGTCAATTATTTTTTACGGACACCCTGTTAAAATTCAGACTTGTGAAATGAAAGAAAGTAAGAAAATGTTCAACTCTGACTTTAAATCTGGGAAAAATGCTGGTTCAGCTCTAATAACTGGTACAACTATTTCTGTCATAAAACATTTATGAATAAAAGAATGCTAGTTTTCAGCTTCAAGTAATATGTAAGGATCATTCCTGCAGTGCCCCACTGCATTATCGTCTGGTCCAATTAACGAAAATATTCAGAAATACAATATGATTGAAAGACATGTTTTCATGGTGCCAAAAAATATTTTTGTATTTCAAATTGTAGGTTTGATCTTCATACTAAATCCGCGGGCCATTGGCATGTGCAGAACCATGTTGCAATTAATTATGGAAATCAGAAATTATTTTTGCGAAATTTGTTGTTTCAATCTTGATAAATTTATCTGCAGTTATTTTTTGCACTCCGCTCAAGGAAACGTCTCCACGTTTTTTATGGCCTGTTACAGGCTAAGTAACTCAAAATAATAAACTAAAATAAAATTCTATATAATAATATAATAACTATCAATAATATAAAATATAAAGGAAATATAAATATTTCTATTTCTACTTGTGAGAATTGAATAAATTAACCAATGAATATCTCCCATTACAAAATAAAAATGGATCAAATGAAAAATGATTCTGAAATAAAATTAATTTGCTGTCGTCATATTCATATACCTTATTTACTAAAGTTGGCAATAGTGTTTATGTAAAAACTTAGTTAGCCGGGCCGTATACAACAAATTATAAAGAAACCCAAGACCTAGGTGAGAAAAATTGGAGACGCATATATAAAGTGCTTCAATACAATACTAGCATAATTTAATATTATTTAGCAAGATCATACATTTATTGTAAAGCATTACCCATTAACCTGGGATGAGACGGCCCTTCTGAAGCTGATACTACAGGGAAAAACAGCCAAGCGGCGATGGCGGAAAGATTTTCCCCCTCTTCAGCCTAACACAGCAATTTCAGTAAAAAAAAGCGTTATATATATTAAATACATATAAAAGTACCTTTGCTGCAGAAATGAGCCATTTTAATCTCTATGATAAAAGATATCATATAATATATAATAAAAGTAAAATACATGATTACAATAATTAAAAAATACTATTAAACTTATCATCGATAAGAATCATGAACTATTTTTAGACATTCTCAATCCAAATAATAAACCATAATGAACGTCATCCAAGAGACAGGTTATAATATGAAACTAGAAACTGCGCGCAGCCACCAGTGTGTTGCGCCTGGACTCTCTCTTTCAACATTCCTTCATTCCTAGTAGGCACTTTTTTATTTCCAAAAGCTACATTAAAGCTTATATTATATAAAGTCCGCCCATTATATCGTCTTAAACAGGTTCTAACTTCAAAACAAACAAATTTCCTTTTGATATTAGCACAGTGTCTGCGCACGTAATAAAAAATAAAATAATAAATAAATAAGTAACATTTCAATAGGTCCGATGGTAGTAATTTGACTATGAGATTTTTTCTGTAATTACTATCAATCTTATATAGTTCACTCAAAGCTACTGAAATTCAAGTTTAAAGTGAAGAGCTTTTCGTTTCAAAATGACTATTTGTGTGCAAGTGCAGATCCCTATACACTACTCTTGATTCAAGATATTTAAAATCCATTTCATCTGCAAACCTTAGTAAAAATTTGTTTTCAGCTAATCTGACCACATCTGCTAATCTGAATTTACTGGTATTTTTTGAACATTCTATTATGTGTAAGAAGACAGATGTGTTATGATCATCTGAAAAGCAATTCAAGCTTCAAGTATGCTCCATCTTACATGGCGCTTTATGCAGACAGTTCCTGTATTTAGTAGAATCGAAAAAGATACTTAAGACTAGAAGATACAATTCACGCTTGATGAAAATTTTTTTTAAGAATACTGATAAACATCTTAAATCTGTTTCTTTGATCCAATATTACCAAGCCATAACAGTTGAGAAAAAGAGTTCGGGAAGGAAACACTGGCCATAATTGGTATTCAGAATTCATTTCATTCGTGTATATGGTTCACATATGGGGCCATTTCCACCTGGATGGTTTCTGAACACTAATGGAGATTTTGGATTTTGAATACACATACTATCAACTTATTCTACATTCTACTAAGTTACAATTAGATTTGATTTTTTTATGTCGAAAAGCCAGGATGTTATTCTCTGCCACTAAGTACTTATTTATTTTGCCTGTGAAAAAAAAAGCCAAAAGAGCACTTTCAAAAAAAAATCATTTAACAATTGATTTTCCCCACTAAACCAATTTCATAGTCTTTCTAGGACTCGTTGAGGGGAGACAACAGCATACAGCGCCATCTCTTTTATTTCGAGGTTTCTATTTATCCATTTTTATTTCCCAAGAGTAAACTCTAGCCTATAGATTCAATCTTCTATCCCCTACTCTGTTCGGGTTATTTCACTAACAGGCAAAGTCCTTGGTTTGACATCCTGTAGTGAAATTCTTTGGATACCTTTACTCCTCTGTCAACTCAGCTGCTAATATAAAAACTATAACAAAATTGATAGGTAAGAATGTATGTCGAAGATAGTATTTCCTTACTTTAAAATATATCTCATAACTCAATACACAATTTAATATTTTAAAAGCACAATTTAAATTTTATACATTTTGTTCACAACTTTCACTGCCCATCAGCGATGGTTCTTTTTCTCTGAACTAAAGCGTGTTCATTGCTATGATCTACGCGTGAAAGAAAATTTACACCAATAACAAATTTTACCTATCAATTTAAATAATGAAATTATAACGAATGATTTCTCTTGTGATTTAATGGTAAATTTTTCATCAAGGCAGTGATTTTAATTTTGAAGAAATATATTGACATTTTCTTTAGCATTTTCTTGAATAGACCTGATGTAGAAAGAGGTATCAGAGGTCCCAACTCCCGTGAACGCTAACGGCAACTTGTGGTACGCCAGCAACGGTAAGGCCAAGGGAGGCTAACCGGTCAGCGTCACCTCTGGTGACTGAGCCTCCCGCTAAACCATGACAGCGATGTAAACGATAATTGTTTCAGTGCCTATCGAATTAAAACAACGCGTATTTTTATTGGCCATTTTTACTTTACCACTTTTGGTCAGATACTAAGAACTGATATATAGATTTCTTTTAGTATTTGTTAATGTGGTATAACTTTTCTCCTGGGAATTCAGACGTGGTTTTTTTGTGGGGTAACAATAATTTAAAACATTAAGTATTCTTCATATATTCAAAGACCAAAATGTTTAATGAGGATACCCAATTTAGAAGTATAAAGTATTTTAAAATAAATTATTTATTTGTTTTCAGAAAGCTTTTAAAAGAAAAGAAATGACAATTATAGTACTATCGTAACTTTAAACATGTGGATGTAAGCAACAAATATTAGTATTTTTAAATTATATTTATTATTTCTTCTGAAAGGTTAGCATATGACTTTCAAGAGGAATTATTTTTTTGTTGATTAAGTTAATATTATACTACTTTTTTGAATATATTTCAAAGAAGAAAATTAATTTTATAAAATTTCTAATTATTCTTATTAAGAAGAAACTTAATTTAATGTAGAAATTCATTTGTAAGTTATTTATCAATTTTGTACTCAGAAAGAAATGAATAATACTATTTAGATTTGCGCCAAAGATGCTATATAAATGTATAAAGACTCAAAATAAAGCTTTACTATTTTATTGAGCAACATAATAAGTAACAAAATAAAGAATAAATGTGAGAAAAACATCAAAAAAGTTTAAGAATGCTAAAAAATATCTTCTACTTTTGCTTTGAAATTGGTTTCAAATCTTTGTTTTATCATTTTATTTTATGTTTTTACTCGATAAGATAAAAAAAGAAAAATAAAAGTTTAACTTTCTCTTTGTGTTTTGTCAGGCTATCGTAAAGGTCTATATTTATTTTCGCAATCTTAACACTCAAAAATTTATGCTTGTCTTTTGCAAAATGGTTGAGTTAGGCCCTTACTTCATTTTATATACAAATACAAAGTATAAAACAAATCCTTTTGTTGTTGCATTTAGCTTAGTTACAAATCGCCATATTCAATTTAAAATCAAAAAAAAACTCTGCGTTATCAGTTTATCTTAATCTACAATTAATTTTGACATTCGATACAGCCATCAGATGGCAAATATTTTTTTCTTAAAATAATCATATGATGGTACATATTATATTTTTCCGAAACACTATTTAGGTAACTGAATTTAATCTGTCCACATCATTTGTATTCTTCTGCACAGTCTTCCAAAATTTAAATTTAAATTTCATTTTTTTGTTGAATTATCTATGAAGTCAGTATAGGGGCTATATTATGCTTCATCATCATAGTAATTTTTTCCCGCTCATAAACATTCTGCAGGCAAAATTTATAAAAAATTATAGATTACAGTGTAAAGGAAATAGGTGAATGTATTCATCTAATAATGTTTTAAACAATTATTTAAAAAATAAAAGAAAATATACGAGTTATTTTAAAACGATTTAATTAGCGGTTTGTTTAAATTTGCTTGGAATGATAAATTGGTAACTGATTTTATTTTCACACACTTCTGTGAATACTACAGTTTTGTGAAATTCAATACTGATGACAATACACTTTACTGTCAATATTTGCAGCGAGCAATTAGTTCAGCACTAATTTAAATTTTGGATTTTTTTTTTAATAGAATATCATTACTTGTTATATGAAAAATTGATTTACTATGAAGTCCATCATATTTTTAATAAGATTATATAAATTGAAGATCAAAAAGGTAGAAAAATAGATAGAACCATTGATGGGAAATTTGGTATATGAAAATTGGAGTATTAATCTTGTATCTGTACTGCTTCAGTTTTTGAATAACAGAATGCTTAATTTAAATACTTAGATATACGATACTTCATAGAAACAATTTTCCAGAAAGGATATTTAATAATACAAATATATCAACAGTAATATTTGTTGTTACCCAGACTGCTACTTTTCTTTACTATATTTAAAAGTATTTAAATTTCATTGTTATGATAGTGCAATCAATGAAACCCTACATCATTCGCACCTGAAATACAAATTTACATGCATTATTAAGTTTAATTTATGTATCTGGACTACCTTTATATTAATAATATATACAAAAGCAAAAGAAATTTTACTCCTAGTAAAATTACATCGCAATAAAGTTCAAAAATGTAAAAAAGTTCAAAGGAATAGATTGGCAAAAGGTGATGAGCGGTATGTTTCTTTCAGAGAAATCACACAGTTGAAAATATGAGCTATGTACTTCATTTACACCTAAATAAATATGTTATATGTATATATAATTCAGTTCAATATACCTGTCTCATCTCAGAAGAATCTTAGATATTCAGCCGAGGGTTTCACGCAAAGACATGTCAGGTCTGTGTCTGTATTTCATTTCGGATGGCATAACGTCCATAGTAAACATAGAAACAGTACACTGAAAAGAAAATGTATATGATAATAAATATGGGCAAAATAAATATATGCCTTGAAGGAATATAAAATAATCTTCTCTCGAGGGACTGAGACTGGGACAAATAGCACAACGCACGTGAATCCACAGGAACAATATTTCTTTGTTATGGGTGTGGATTCTCTCAATTATTGGCCAGACGCAGAAGGTAGCGCTGCGATCGTTTGCAAATCCGAAGTTCACCTGTTTTTTTTCTTTATGGTTTCTAGTCCAAGTTTAAATTTTTTGGTTACTTGGCAATTATTTCTTTTCTGTGAACATAGCGTTTTTTTTTTCTTGGTATGATCACACATATTGTCAAATGTATAAAGCTTACAACGCATTTTAACCTAGTAAATAATAGAAAGTAATTTTATTATATAATTTTCTCTACATCTCTGTGGTAACTCTTTCATCCATGAGCAATGATTATATGGTGTGATAAAGTTAATTATTTAATTTTTTAAGTCCACCAGTTAAACCAGTTTCATAAAACGATGACGAATATTTATTTGTGCTGTTGCAAAATATAAAATATCAATTGACGGTTCATTGCAAAGCAATTTGCGAGGTTTACCTTTGTCAGTGGCCAGAACAGGGTGGAACAAATTGGAGCTAACTTTTGTCTGCGCAATTTCCAGGCGCTAAATTAAGAATCGTGTTTGTATTGTAAAAGAAAGAAATGATTTAAATCTTTACCCCAAGATTCTCTTAAAAAAAATAAATGATTTCAGAAAATTATGAGGAAAATCTTAACGTTACAGTTGTTTCCACTTCAGGAAACCTCAAAAGCTGCGACAAAACCAATACCATGTTCTTAATATTATTTTCAGAGATCTATGTGACTCAAACCCCATCATTGAAATTAAAAGCTTTACGTTTAAAGAAGGAGGTTCTTTTTCACAGATTTCATCTCGGTGAGGTGGGAAGAAAGGAAGGTAATTGGAATGATTCCTCTCTAGTGGTTTTGATAGATTCATATGTTGTGTCAGGACCAGAGGAAATTGTCCTCTCTGTAGCTCTACTTCT
>BGPR01009611.1:7098-56475 GCA_013235015.1 Araneus ventricosus
CTTTCAGATTAAGATGGCAGAAATTTGAACAGATGTTACAGCAGCAGACATTAAATAATGTAAACTGAAATTGCACACGTTTTGTCTGTAATTGCTTTATCTATACGTTCACGCCATTTAACTCAGCAAATTGCACTTAAGGAACAAAAATGACTCTCTTATAAATAAAAATACTCTCTTATTTTTTGCAAATTATACATAAAGTGTTAGACTAAAGGATGATTTACTTAATGGGTCATTCCCTATAGTGTTTTAAAAATTTATTCATTGGTTTTTATTGTTCTTTTTTACTCTTTATGGAGTAATTTTAGTTGTTTAGCTTTTACAAAAAGTGATGTGCTTTTAAGCCATTTTGCTCAAACGAATTTTCAGAAAAATTTTAACTATCGATTTGTTTATACATAGTTCAGATATTATTAGTTAAGAATAAATATACATTTGCATTTGTGTGTGTGTGTGTAATGATTTAGAAATTTTCCCATCTTTAAAATAAATTATATTTAATGCCAGTTAATTTTTAACTGCAAACGAATTACTTCTACTTCAATCCTATGATAAAAAAAAACTTCTACTTTAACTTAGACTCCCAAGAGTCGCATCGTTTCTAAAGCCTCAAATTCGGGACTTTTCCCGTTTCGGTACTATAAAAACTCGCCGCGTCTGTGTAATGCTCACTTTTTCAATCATGTAACGCACTAAGCAACTCACATCGTTCTAAGAGTAATTTCTTTACTCCTGGCCATGGCTTTAATATTTCAATACTCTTTTAAAAATATTTTTCATAGAGAACTGCACAACTAATTTAATTATGCCTTATTTCTGAAATAAACTGATTTGGACGTAAACGACTGCTGTCTTCTTTGGAAATACATTTTTGCACTTCACCGGAACCATGATGTTTCATATATATATGCAAATGTATATTTATTCTTAATTAAATAATAACTTAAATTAACTATATATATGCACTAGATTTGTAATATGCCCAATTATTAAAATACAATGCAATTACCCTATCTATAATCATACACTTAAAATACAAAAGGTCACGTGACATAAAATTATTTGCACAGGTAATTAACCAAAAACAAACTTGAAAAAGGCAATCCCATTTTGAAAATCCAACAATGAACGTGTCTAACTAGTCTGGGGACTATTTTGGAATGTTAATCTAGATTTCTGGCACATACCCTCCACTAGTGGCGAATCCAGGGGGGGGGGGCTATCGGGCTGCAGCCCCCCAGAGCTAAACCGAAATTCTTGATTTTATTTAAAATCACTACAACTCTTTGTTCTTAATTTTCATTTAAAAAATAATAAAAAAATCGTGACAACATTGCTTTCTGGCTAGACAGGCTCGAAATTTTTCCTAATTTTCTAGTCATTCCACTTGTACTTGTAACTTTGACGCGGTCGAAAACATTTTTTAGCTAGTTACTGTAGTGTTCTTTATGATTCTTATTGTCAGGTGAGGAAAGTCTGTAAAGTTAAAGTGTTTTGGTTTACATAAGCCATGAGGTTTGACATTCGTCACGACGATACAAAATTCTTCTGACCTCAGCCCCCCCCCCAGACCCGAATCTTGGATTTGCCACTGCCCTCCACGAAGCCTAATTGTTGGATAATAAAAAAAGGGGAATATGTCCCGAATTATTAATTATTTCAAGGTGAGAAATAGAAAACAGAGGAAATATTAACCAAGTATACATACCAAATCTCCTAAATTAATGCAAACATACTCTTAAACAATCAAAGTATTAAAATTTAAGTACAGAGAATTTTATTTAAAAATTGAAAACCACCATCTCTTTGCAAACTTTTCATGTCTTTGTTCTCAATTGAAGAAAAAAATTTAAGAACTAATTCTCAAATTGAGGACTACACCTGAGAGTCGGCATCACCGCCCACTCTCCAAGCATCCCACTAAGAACTTGAACTTGAATTTGTGTTACGGGATTTGAAGCAACAAAGGCTATTATCCCCTACTTCCAATTAGATGCAGTACTAATCATTCCAAGAAACTGAGCAGGTATTTCCATATCAAAGAGTAAACCAGTCCTTGACAGTATTAAATCAATCCCAGCGGTGATTCAGAACACGTCGAAATGGAGAGTAAACAATGGAACGGAACCGCTTGTTGCCAAATGGATGCAGCTAATCAATGTCGAAGTACTTCAGAGTTTGAACAAAGATGAGAAAATGAGTCTTGTTGACAAGAGCACGAGACAAAAGTACATCATAAGTGATGTTTGCAGAAACTATATTTAGTTTTCTCCAGAGTATAACTTTAACAGATGCATATTTTTGGCACCTTAGTAGAATGTGAGAGATGTCATTTATTTCGTTGCATACTCTGCACAAAGGATCGGGGTGGAGGTTGAATCTAGAAAGAAGACCTGGGGTTGTAATAGTTTTGCTAATAATGCGAGCAATTAATCTATCTTGTACTCGGTTACCAGTCCATTTAGAAATGGTTAGAATGTCCGGGATGTTTCCAATCAATAATTTATATTTACTTTTATGGTAGTTTTCTTCAGTTATTTGTAATGATTGCTTTTTAAGGTGGGAAAGGATGTCTTCTGAGGCAATCCAATCTATATAAGGTGAAAAATCTGACACTTGCTTTGCGATAGAGTCTGCCTTTTCATTCCAAGAAACCCCAGAATGTCCAGGAACCCACAAAAGTGCAATTTTTTTATTAAGATTTTTCCGGATACGGATTTTTGCAGCCAGACGCTGTATGACTTTTGGGGAGTGGAAAGATAAGTTTTTCAGAGACGAAAGAGCCGAAAAACTGTTTGGGAGGATTAAAATATCTGTTTCCGGAATAACGAGTTCATCCAATGCTTGGCATATCGCTAAGACTTCAGCAGTAAAAACAGAATTTAGAGGGTGAATACGATAGCAAAATTGCTGGAAACAAGAAAAACCCGCAATAGAGGTGTGACAGTGAGATTTAGACCCGTCAGTGGCGATGATAAAATGATTTGTGAAAAATCTTTGGATGCATTCAATGAAATCAGAAGAGATTAATGAAGAAGGAAGTTCTTTGTTATCCCACTAAGTGTCATATTCATCTGACTCAAAATCAAAACATTTATCTTAGTGTCGCAGTTAAGAGGAAAATGGGTTTTCTAAAATAATTGTTTTATTACTCATGAAAATCATTAAAAGAAATATTAAATTTGAATTATATTTATTCAATTAAAATAATGAAAAATAAATATCTATAAATAAAAAATTACTAATTATCTGCAATGCAATCAAAACTTTTATAATAGTGGCGCCATCTACATTTGAAAAAAATATTAAAATCCTATTGCTAAATACAATATAATAAGGGATAATTAATAGGGGATAATAAATTAATATAATAAGGGATAATTTAAATGGAAATACCTAATTAGAGAATAATTAAGAAATAGATAAATAATAATTTTTTGATCTTAAATATTTCTTATTAATATGTTATGACGGGCTTCACGACCTTGAGGTAACCCTAGTGGTTAGACTTCTTTGGCATTTCCCTTCCTCCATTCCTTCTTTTGATTGACACTGAAGTTCGCAGAGCAATTTCAGCATATTGACTTTTCTCTTCTTGTTTTTATTGCAGTATTAACCGAACCTCGAGTTAACCGAACCTCGGGTTAACCGAAACCGGGTTATCCGAAATGCCTCTGAAATCCCAAATCTACGAAACACATTCTGTAGTGCACGTATATAATCGCGAAGGCGAGATTTTTTTGAAACGATATCCTCACTTTTTTCCTTTAAGCCTTCCAAAGAAGATCAGCGATTAGTTATAGAATGCAAAAATTAAATTAATCGGTGTTAATAATATTAATTACAATATTGTTTACCTGTGTACCTGTCAGACGCATTGCATCCGAACTCACCTTTGCGAATATTGCTCCAACATAGGGTTAACTTTAATAAAGAGCATAAGTCTAGCCAACAAAGAGAGTTCTGAATTCGTTTTACCCTCAAAACATTTCAGAATTACGTACTGTAATTAGATACAAAATAGTGATAGAAGTTTTTGGCTTAATCGAAAAAAATCGATATCTGAAACGCCCCCCTCCCCCTTTTAATAGTTAGGTTAACCGTGGTTGTACGGTATTATTATTTTTTAAAGTGTAAAATTGCACAATTCAAATGCAGATTTGTCTTCATGCAAATTTTATACCTTTAAAATGCAACTTATTAAAACAGGGTAGTTATGGAACGGATGAAGCTGTTATTTTTAAACCAGGGTTGAACTCTATTATAAGTTTTTAAAGTACAATTGAACGATTCAAATAACAACTTTGTCTTAATGCAATTTTTATACCTTAAAAGATCAACTAATTAAAACAGGGGTAATTATGGAACTGTTATGGTAGCTGTTATTTTTACTTTCTCAAATCCGGAACATCCGGATTAAAAAAAAAGCTATTCATTAACCTTCTCAGAATATCTCTTATGGATAATATTAAGATTGCATATTATTAAAAACTTACAGCCCAGACTTTGTGCAGACTGTAAAATATTAAACATTTCCTATTAAGAAAAATCCATGTGAAGTTTTTGGATCAGAAAATCCATTTATCTTAGGACCAGATTTTCCATAGGGCCAACTTAGGCCATTGCCTAAGGCGCAGCAAGTCAGAAGGGACGCATATACAGAGCAAATAACAATTAAATGCAATAATACTGAAAATTTCGTGTAATTTTCAGAACTATTTTGTAATTTTCAGTACTATAAAGTATTGTTTTTTAAATTTATATCCATATACGTTAAACTCACCTTGCAGTTTGTAATCAGTAACAAGCAAAAAGCATTTTCTGTTTCTCTCACACGCTCAATGTAAACCACGTGTTAAGCAACTTTTTGTGGGTAGGAGGGGATGCAGAATTATGTACTTTGGCCGCCTAGGGAAGATGTAAATCCGTCCTTCATATTGGGATTCTGATGATAAAGATTTTAGGAATAATTTATGTATTGAATACAGTGTGTCCGTAAAGTCATGGCGCACTTTTGACCGGTCACAGGAAAGCCACGAAACAAGATAGACAAGTGACATCTTCACCAAATAAGAGGAAAACTCTCTAGATTTGCATACCTGTTCAGCGCAGTTCGATGTGGGCTCCATTTGTTGCCCTACACACATCTAAACGATAGTCCAGTTCTTCCCACGCACGGGTAAGGACGTCTGGTGTAACAGAGTGAATAACGTCCGTGATTCTCAGTTTTAAATGATTAATGTCGCTGATGCGTTCACTGTACACATGTTGCTTCACATAACTCCACAAGTAAAAGTCTAATGGCGTTATGTCCGGGGATCGTGGTGGCCATGCCATGATAGCCCCCCTGCCTATCCACCGCTGGGGGAATGTTGTATCTAGAAACTGACGAACAATGTTGCCGTAGTGTGGAGGAGCGCCGTCCTGTTGAAAGATGACACCTTCTGGAAATTGTGGAACTGCATACAATTGCAACATGTCAAGGTAGATGTTTGAAGTCACAGTCGGCTCCGCACGGTGCTTGGTGTTGCGTCATCACCTGCGCTCGCACACCTTTGCACTACAGACACTCTTTGGGATACTGTCCAATGTAGCGCAAGTTTCAACCCTTCGTTTCGTTTCTGTGCGCCACAACAAGCGTTCATTACTGCACCATGACTTTACGGACACACTGTAGATAACTTAAAGAAATTCTGTACATTTCATGAACCAATCGTTTCAATTCTGTATCTACAAATCCTGTTTACGTGCACATTTCAACGCCTAATCTAATATTTAAAGGATAAAGTAAAAAAACATTCTCTACATCGAAATCTATCACTGACCACAGTGGCGAATCCATCAGGGGGCTATCAGAATTCTTGATTTTATTGAAAATTACTACAACTGTTTGTTCTTAATCTCCCTTTTTTTAAAAAAATAAATGAATGAATAAATAAATAAAAACGTGACAACATTTCTTCCTGGCTTGACGAACTTAAAACTTTCACTACCTTTGTAGTCATTCCACTCGTACGTTCACGCGGAAACACTTTTTGGATAATTATTTCATTATGTTTATTAAATTATATGAATTATTGTAGTGTTCTTTATGATTCTTATTGTCAGGTGAGTAAGTGGTTGTTTGTGTTGTAAGTGTCAGTGAGTGTTTTGGTTTACATAAGCCATGAGGCTTTTGACATTCATCACGACGCGACGATATAAAATTTTTATGTCCTCAGACCCAAATCCTATATTCGCCACTGACTGACCACATATTAAACTGTCAGTTGTTGTAGAAGAAAATATAAACTCAGAAAACCCCAGAAATTAACCATCCTTCCTATAAGAAGTAAAATAAACTCATTAAACAATTATTGTAAGTAACTTTGTAAAATTATTTATTTATTTAAAGAAACGCACACTACAGAGAAAACTCCATTTACAGAGTGCGATATGTGGTGATACATAAATTAATTTACAATTTGTTTACAATAGCTATATATTTTTAAATTCGATGATGAAATTGTAAAAAATATGTGTGCAAGTATGATTGTGTGTGCGTCACCATTAATATTCTGAATAACTTCCTTGATAGTGTCGAATGTTTATCCCACTGTAATTTCGGGAATGTTTGAATTGAGTCGCGTGGCCAGTATTAAAACTACGAAACATACATTTCATGAATTTTACATTTTAACAAAAGATATGAAAGAAATTTACAGAATAGAAGAAGTTTTAACAACTTATGTAGGAGGCAAGAAATTCCTTAAGAACTTTATTTAAAAAATATGTCGTCATGTCTGTTATTAATAACAGTGCTGAGAATTGAAAACAAGCAAAATTCTGTCTTTTTCGTTGCTGTGAGAGTAACTGTACTTGTTTAACAACAAATTACTTTTACAACGCTTTTAAAGCGTCTAGACAGAAATTGAAGCAAAAAATCTTGCTTGCATTCGACTTTTTTTGTTCTATAAATTCAACAAACATTCTACCACTTTACCATTTGTATAAAAAACACTCGTGATAATATTCCGTGCGCAGAAACGAGATATAATGACTAGATGCATTTGGAAAACTTTAGACAATATATTGCATTCCATAAATAAATTTTACCCTCTAGTCGAACGTAGTTGGAAAATTAAATTTAATGAAGTGTTATTAAATGTTGAGTAACTGCTGAACATCTGCTGATATAGAAAGTTTGAGTCTTTTTCCCTTAGTTCCATGTTCCTTTCAACATAAAATTTGCTTATTTATTTCTAGTTTTTTTCAGATATTTATTACATTATTTTACTAACAATACATTCCAATCTTCTCTCGGAAAAGCAATAAAGAATTTTGTGCAGACGATATGTATGTCTACTTTTCATACTATATTAACAGGCACTCAAAATAAATTCTAAAAAATGGAAGAGAATATGGATTTTTTAAATATCAAGAAATAATAGTTTTAATACAGTATGAAAACTGATAAAATTAATGGACACATATTTGTCTATTCATTTATTAATGTTTAATATTTATTTATTATTTTAATTAATCTATTTGTTTAACTTCAGTGCCTAATCATGCATTATTATTTTCGAGTAATATTTATAAATGGAATTAATGCTTGAAAATGCATCTAAAAACTTTAAATAAGTTTATTAGAAGATTTTATTCGCACATTAGTAAATTCTGAGGTTTAAATAACTTCTAATTAATATGTTAAATGCGGCCTATTCATGCTCACGTTATAGACGTCAAGTAAACGCCACACATTTACTGAGCATCTTGCGCGAGAAATACCGTAAAAACCAGCGGGTGTGGTCTCCCCTAAACTTTCTCTATATTCCCTAACACAGGTGGAGAAAAAACAAACAAAACGAAAGTAAAATGAGCCAAGCGTTCGCGAAATCTCTCTTTTTTTGCCTCATAGTATGGCGAAGAAAACCGAATATGCAATTTTAACGCCTTTTTTTTAACCGATTGAAACGAAAATTGGAAGACATATCTACAATTAATGACAGCAGACCTCATACCAATTTTTATTTATTTAAGTCATAGCGCTTAGGAGTTATCGTCTTCACAAGTATGCGATTATACAGACCAACAGACAGTCAACCCTTTAACGTATTTGGTCCAAAATTTGATACGGTCCTACATTCTTTATGATAAAACTGTGTACCAAATTTTATCTATCTAGCTATTTAAGTTTGTGAGTTATCGTGTTCATATAAACACGGGCAGACAGCCAGACAGACTTCCCGAGGACAGATTTTGTCCAAAATTTGATAGAAATTTACAAATTATATGTAAAGATCACATGCCAAATTTCATCCCTGTTTCTCTAATAGTTTTCGAGTTATCGTGTTCACAGACATAATTACAAAATTGTGTTTTTTGGACTCAGGGAGGTCTAACATTTGATAGAAAGCGACTCATTTTGTGTAAAGCCCATATATCAAATTTCATCGCTCTAGCTCTAATAGTTTTCGAGTTATTTTGTTCACAGACAGGCAGACATAATTCCAAAATTGTGTTATTCGGACTCGGGGAAATCTAAAACATGGAGATTCATCAAAATCTCGAGTTCGAATTTTTGATGATTACAATACTTTCTCTTTGTATAGTTCGTATACGAGGAAGTAAAAAGGTATAAACTTGTTAATATATAACAAGTAAAAGTATAAGGTATACATGACATAAGCAGTTACGTTTCATACGTACTTGCGATGTCACCCCATCGGGGTAACATCACAGGTTTAGCAAGTTTACGGATGAGAGGCTTCCGTATAAGTAAGCTGGTTCTAATGCAGGGACCACAGTGCCTGACTAGGGGAGACTTGGGAGACTTGATCACTTTTTCAGTTTTTAATTTTTATTTTGGAAAAAACAAAATTTTTAAAAAATATTTTCAGTCATTATTAAAGGCTTATTTGTCTATTTTGTTATAGTATTTTTTTACTTTTGAAAAACCATTTTTAAAATAAATTGTTTTCCAACAATTAGAAAAGGAATCAAGTCTCCCCAATTGCAGGCAGAACAAATTGATATTGAAAAACACCAGTTTTTCACAGTGTTTTTCAATAACATTGATTGTTATTGAAAAACACTGTTTCCCATATCAATGATTGTTATCACTGAAATTAATGATCAAATAACATTTTCAAAGCTTGAAAAATCAAAAATAAATGTTAAAATTCTTGCAGTTCGAAGAGTTCCACCAAGCATGGCTGGTTTAGGAATTTTTTTGGCAATGTCGTCATTGTCCACAACACTAATGTCACCATTTTATGGATAAATAAATTGGTTGGAATGGCGTCCTCTTTTTCTTAGAAAATTTATTTCGCATTCAGATGATGAAATCTTTTTTTTTTTAATTTTTCCTACGGAATGACTAATTTTCTCTTTCCGTGAAACCGTCACCATATTCTTGCTAACCATCATGAGCAGCCACATATTAACTTTCTACCTATGTCAACCATCCAAAATCAAGGTAACCATATTCTAAATAATATTGATATTATCTAAATGTGACTTGAAAATCACAATGGCCAGTAGAGGGTAATAAAATTGTTAATATTAATTTAACTGAACTTTGGAGACACTTGATCCCAGGATCAAGTCTCCCCATACAATGGGGATCACGTGTCCCTAATGTGCATGTGTTGGAAAAAGAATTGTTAAATCAAAGGTAAAGAAACAGTATTGGATGTAAATAACAACATTTAAGCAGTAAGGAATGTTAGTATATCATATCAATAAACTTAAGTAATTTAGTTATATTTAGCAAAAAATAAGAAACATAAACTACCTACTCCAAAAGAAGTTTGACTATTAGAAATCAGAGATTCCTTTCTTACAACAAAAATAAAAATGGCTGAATGAAATTCTGTTGTCAGATCTGTTGATAAGGAATCACTTTATTAGTGTTGCCAGTTTCAGAGACTTAATTGCATTTTTTCTCTGGTTTTAGACCTAGGGATCAAAGCTCCCAAGTCTCCCCTATGCTGTAGTGGCGGCCGATTTTTTAACGTAGAACCCGGATGCTTAGGTATGGTGGGGTGATTTTCTTTCTGTACCTGTGATGTCATGTGAATTTAATCCGTTAATCTTCACAAAACACAAAAAGCGTGCCGCACGGATTGAATCTGGAATTCATTCAGTCCTGCAGAACGAAAAAGTATGTGACGTTATTGCGAAGCGTTAAGGCGCTTTAACACTTGCGAGACGAACCGTTTGGGAGCAGTTGGTTCGAAAGTTTTGCAGGTATCTGGTTCATGGCGAACCATATCCTGTCGGTTGTTCGGTGAACATAAAGGGATTTGAAGTTCACGTTAGGACAGGTTTGAGTGTAGTTTGTCTTTCCCGGGAACGTCCAAAGAACATGCAAGGTCAAATCAGCAAACAAAAGCTTATTCTAAATCGCTTCAAAATACACACATACCCCTCCACTGGCAACTTAGAAGCGATAATTAACGATTCGAAGTAGATTCGCTCCTTTCCAATGGTTCGCGATTGGTTCGCTGTGAAAATAATTTCAGCGAACGGTTCGTAAACCTTTCGGCTCGCAAGTGTATACACGCCCTTACAAAACGTATAGTTCAATGTTAAATAGCCTGCGCCTTTGCAATTAGCACGTGACTATGACATCACGTGAACTGTCATCTTTAAATTTACTCTATGGCGCTCAACCACATCAAGGAAAGAATAAAAAGTAGGTATTAATATGATGATTGAGTGATGATTTTGTAACATGAGAAGTACTATAACTTACAAGGCTAATATGATTCTTTCTTTAAAACTATTTTCCTGGTATTCAATCTATTACCTTCAAAATAATTCAATACAGTAGATTTCGCTTAATGTGATCGAGGTTAATGTTATCATTCGCTTTATATTATCAAAAACCTCTGGTTCCGAACCAACGTATTCAAATGTACACAAAATTATTCGTTCAGTGTGATCGCTACATCGTTTAATGTTATCAGTTTTGAAGTAGAGAATTGACCGATCCTCATTTTCAACCAGCGTTAACGATTGACGTTCGCAGAATTTTTCGCTCGACTTGTAAGGAAACATCTAGGGGCCACTTTACCCCACACATCCCAAGAATTTCGAGGTTTATTTTTCGTGATCTCTCTTTGAAGGTAGTCCATTTAGCGGGCAGGGACATGATCGTCGATAATTGTCATTGAACCTCCTGAAGGTATGCAAAGGAAGAGTATGAAGAATGGGTGCCCATTGACGAGGACATTCCAATAGCTGCCGCACTAACAGAATTGGAAATTTGCCAAGCTGTTTGAGAGTAAGACCAAGCATTAAAAGTTGATGATTTCCGACGGGGGCGAATGTGTTGAAGAAAACCCTCCAACGAACGCCGAAATGACGCAAGCCCTTGATATTTTGAATCGCGGCGTGTAGCATCCTTCAACAAATTTTAAAAAACAACACGAGTACGAACAATATAAATGAAATATTAAAGAATAATTGTCGTCAAGCAACAATTAATGAATTTTTTAAATTGTAATTTCTGAAATAAATTATAGATAGCCCTCAGGTAAGTGTTTTTCTTTCCAATTTCGTAACTTTTCCCTTGATGCGATAAAAATATAGTTTATTTTACCCAATTCGGTTATTGTTTTCAAAATTCTTGAGTCCCGAAGTGATCACATTAAGTGGATCCTACTGTATTTCACAACAAATAGAGTAAATAACACGAGACACAACAAGTAATATAAAAAAAATTTAAACTCAATTCCTACTTATATAATATCAGATATAATGAGAAACGTACTGCGCATGCTCAAAGATATGTCTAAAATATTGAGGTGTTTCGATGATCCCATGGGCCATCCATATACCCAAGAACCAAGTCTGTAATGTTAATAGTTTTCGAGATATAATGAAAAACGTACTGCGCATGCGCAAATATATGGCTAAAATATGGGGGTGCTTCGATGATCCCATGGACCATCCATATACCCAAGAACCAAGTCTGCAATGTTAATAGTTTTCGAGATATAATGCAAAACGTACTGCGCATGCGTCATGCAAAATATGAAATGACAGACAAGAAAGCGATTTAATATTGCATTGTCATCTAGTTCTGAGCTATGTTTAAAGTTTCAAGTCTCCAGCTCATCGGGAAGTTGATTTAAAATCGGTTGCAAAATTTGAACAAGATATATAAATAAATATATATATATATATATTGGGAGAGTGTGAACTAATATTAGGAA
Organism: Araneus ventricosus; assembly: GCA_013235015.1. Lineage (NCBI taxonomy): Eukaryota > Metazoa > Arthropoda > Arachnida > Araneae > Araneidae > Araneus > Araneus ventricosus. Next base: position 19,308 of record BGPR01009611.1, read on the forward strand.
TTGAAAAATCAACGCAACTGCCATCGGAAAAATGAAAAACTACATAAAATAAAGAGTCTTACATATTTTGCTTCTAAACAGCCATTTATATTTTGTCATGGGGAACTGTAACTGTAACCTTAACGAAGACTCGAGCCCGCCATTACCCGCATTCTTTCTCCCATTAGCTTAATAACTCCGAAAGCAATTTCGCCATATAGACGAATGATTTTCGGTATTTTTTATTCCCTTTTGGATGAAGTTCGTGGGCGTACAAATCAATACAACCTGCAGGTAAGAAGGATTTAAGAAATTTCATGTCGGAGCAGCTTTATGGTTGCAGTTAATGAGCATGGAAAATATTGGAGGACTGAAAAAGACCAGACATAAAATTTATTAGAATTTCGGTGTGTTGAAGTAAATCTGGTATGTCATTTTGTAAGTGTTAATGGAGGACTCGGTTGCAAGACCATATTGATTTCCTTTTCACACACTTCAATAATTTTCAGTTTCTAAGATATTCGCCATTTTAAAGAGATTCTAAGTTATTTATGAATTTTAAGTTATCAAAAGGAATTGATAATAGCCTTTCACTGTTATCGAGTATCTGATATTTTTATCGCTGTTTAAATATGTCTCAGTAAAGCAGAAAAATGTAAATTCGTGGAAATTAAAGTTAGCAATAAGAGTCAGATCATCAAATTTAATTAAAAGAGTTTTTAATAACACTTTTGTAAGTGTACTGAAAAGTAGAATTTTTATTATTGTCAACGGTTCAGTTTTTAATTTATAATTCATTATTATAAATATTATAAATCATTAATATATTATAAATTAATCATTAATAAATATAATTATATAAATAATAATATAATAATAAATATAATATAAAATATAATTATAATAAATCATTATTATAATTCATTATTATAACTGCTATGAAATCTTGAAATCGTTTTATTCTCAGATTCACTACCAGGTATCGCCACTGATATGGAATTAAATATTAATTAAATCAATCTATTAACAAAGTTAATTAACACTTTCACTGCCACCGTTGATTCTCAAGAATGTTTCAATCTGTGCCGCGAGCATCACCCGTGGGTCTCGTGTATCTCTCCATACAATGTTAAATAAAAATCTTTTGCACTTCAGCAATGGCTTTATGTTTCTATGTGACACTCCGGATAATTGTTCTTCAAAAAAATTCAAACGCTGACATATTGCGCATAGCTGTTTCTGAGTTATTATTGAATACCGCTGTCGTTGATTCTTGGATTATCTACAAAACTTTAAAAAATGAAAAGATATCTATGAAGCAATTCCCAGAATCAATAGTTCTGAAAATGCTTTTAATGAAAGAAAGAATTGAGGTACAGGATCAGTAAAAACACGTATTAGTAGAGACTGGAGAGAAGATCAACAACAACAGGAGGAAAAGAAGCCGATGCGTGACTTACATAAACAGGAGAGCAATAGGGCAATAGCTCAAATGCAACCAATATAGGAGAGATGGGTAGTGGGGTTAAACCGGGTACCCTTGATGGCCTTGATTCTGGCGCTATTATTTTTCCTATCTATCAGATAGATACTGAATTACACTCTACTAGTCAAGGAAAATGGACAGTCATAGTGCCGCGTTGGAGATGTTGAATGCACTGCATCTGTGAAGGTTTATTTGTTTTAAGATGTCAACTCTCTAAAGTTCGTTTGATTTTAAACTGTTCTGATGTTTTTTTCTTTTCCACGAGAAAAGAGTCGAGTACCTTTCACTTCAACCTCAAACCGCAAGCCAACTATACTTGGTGGTCATTAGAAGACATTCGCGAATGTAATAGCTGCAAGCGGAGAGCGGTGAAGAACCGAATTAGGCAGGCTCGAAACGGCGTTTCAGTCTCCGGCAGTGCAAAAGAGCTGTGTAATCAGCTCTGAATTAAAGTCCCGAATTTATTCGTACTTAGGCATCGAACGCCGAGAATCATCAATTATTTCCGAAATCTCGGCTTATCGAATTTCGAGCACTCCTTGTAGTCTCGTGCTTAGGCTATCACCCGGATAGGGAAATTAGTCTGGATCTCCATCTCTTGTGGAACTCTATCGAACTTTTAAACTGAAACGAACGAACTGGGTTTACAATCATTTAGTCCAGATTTCTTATGTCTATTTAAATTATAGCTGTGTGTGTAATAAAGTACTTAGGTCAACCTAAGCATTGCACTTATTTGTTCACACTTGGTCGCCCATAGGCAAAGACACCACGCTGTCCTTACTTAAAAATCATCACAATTATAAAAACTATATTTAGTCAAGCTTAGTACATGTTTACTAAGGATTCATACCCTATCAAAAAATAAGGATTTACTCCAATGATTGCGCGGTTCTCTATCGCATTTTTTACAACCTCTGCACTCAGGGTAAAACCGGGTACTCCCTGTGGCGTAAGACCGGGACAGTCAGATTCCTCCGATTAAGACCATAAAAACAAATCAGACATTGATTGTTTATATTTTAATGATTTTTTTCTAATTTAAGTAAAGAAGAAGGATTAATCCAATGTAAAACCTATCTTAGCTGTGTCCACGAAAGCCGCAGTGGAGGAAGACAACTGCTTTACATGTGATTTTGTAACTAAAATTCTTAAATTGTCATATAAAATAAAAATGATTTCAATTTTTCTATTGAGCATCATGTTTTCCTAATTTCCCATAAAGTTAACATGTGTACCCGGTTTTACCCGCTAGCGGGGTAAAACCGGGTAGTTTGACTTTTTTTATGAACAAAGTCATTGACAAAAAGGTAAGGAAACTGTGACTTTTCTGCAAAGATATATTGTACTCCGATAAACAATAAATATTTTAATAAATTGACAAGCTCTCTGTCGAATATTTTAGCTCCAGAAGGCCTTCGAACTTTAACTACCCCGTTTTACCCCGCTTCCCCATAATATTTTATTAGGTCTTCCATGTTTTCCAAAGACACTGAACACAGTTTATCCTATTAGCTCTTTTTTGCCGAGGTCACCAGTGATGCTCACGGCATAGAGCTTATAACGCATTACTACAGCACCATGAGCATCACCGGTGGTTTCACTATATTTTTGTGAACTTATTCCGAATTATATATGCTGAAATCATTTTGCAACCAATGAACCCTTTACAAACAATTAAATTTGGCACCCCCAGTGATCACTTTAACTTATTATGGCGACCAGGAATTTGTTAATAAATATTAAAATATTAAATGAAAATTTAAAATATTAAAATATTGATCGAGAACTCACAAGTGTGCTAAATTTTAAGCATTCATAGCACATCGGGATGCGAGTGGGAAATCTATTACAAAAAATCCCCGTCGGCGAGCCGGAATGCAAAGGTAGATTCCTTTAGTCGGGAGATGTAAGGAAAAGAACTTTTCGCTCTTTATTTTTATAACGATTAGAGATGCAAGAATGAAACAGGGTGGAAGATACTGTAAATGATGGGAGCTTCCCAACAAGAGGTAACATGCACAGATTGAAAGGTACACTGGCATACAAAAATTAAGGAACATTTCGTAAAATGCGAGAAATTTGCAATTATTACGAAAACTATGTTTCGAAATCAGTTCTGGAGAATTGTGTGGCATTCAATAGAGTATCATATACATATTACAGTGAAGATTCGGTCGCGAGGGCAATTAGGGGGACCACCAGAAAGGGATGAAGGCGAAAATGGAGTTTCACCCATACTGTTTCACAGAAAGCTGATAACGAGATGCAACTTTTATCAATGGTTATGGTTTAATGTGCATAATAGTTACATGCATTTTCGTAAGCATAGCAAAAATATTCGGGAAGATATAAATGTTTCTTTGAAAAATCCCAAATTTTTCCTCATGTGATTTTCTTATAACATGCAGAATTTTCTTTCAAATTATTCGAAATTTGCAGAACACTTGACAATATGTTACAGAAGTATTGTTTTAAAGTTTGAGTAAATACGTTGAATATTACAGGAAATATGAGTGTTTGTACTAAATAATTTTTCACTGCGCATGTGCGAGGCGCAGCGGAATTTTTCTTTCATAACTTCAAGGCCAGATATATAGAAAAACTTTTAAAAAATTCCAGTTGAATCCCATTAAAATTCAGAAAGCTGTCGGCATTTCAGTGAGGTGAATTTCAATTTCTCTTTAAGAGAAGCTAAATGATGAGGGTTCTCTTACAAACTGATATTTTTTAAATTTGAATCTTCGAACAGTAACATTGGATTTTAGTAAAATTGAATATCCTGAATACCATGAACACTTATAAATTACATATATTATTTAAATTGCATTTTCTCGAATACCATTCGAAGATTAAAGTTCTAGGAGTCATGATCTGTAAAGATCTACAGAAATTTTCCGTAAGTCGTGTCATGAGGATCATTGCAATAGGTAGACTTCCTATAAGAAATATACCTAATTCCATTTTTGCAAGTCAACTTAAATGAAAGTGTGTATAAAGAGGCAGAACGTAGACAACCATAGAGAGAATACAGAACTGAAATTAGTCTTTCCTCGTGAATAACCTCATCGAATGCTGTTGCCATGGCAGTGCAATTACGTTGCTGAGAAGGATGAAAATTCCAAAAAGTGAAGGAGAAATTAAAACTCTTTCAAATTTATTCGCGAAAATGCTGAAGTGAATAGAAAATCGTGATAAAGTCTTTGCGCTTAAATCGTTTGTCGTTTCTAAAATTAAGTCAGTTTCGAGCAAAACTGATGAAATCAGATTTTTGGAATGGAAAGAATTCTATATATTCTCCTGTAAGTGTAGAATATTTCATTTGAAAGAATTTATGCATACTAAAAATGCTGACAAAATGAATCGTGCTTCCTTTAAAATAATATCACCATGGATATAAACTTCAGCATTGGGAAAAGAAGGATGTTAAATGTTTTGGCAAATTAATCTATGTTTTTCATGAAAATTGTTTCTTCCTTTTGTTTACGTCCGGGTTCGACGTCATAGGCGGAAAGCTTTTCATTGGTTGGTACGTCGGACACGGACGTGTACTTAAGCCCACGAGTTTTTGTTATTCGTCAGAAGATGGAATGTAGTTTGATAGTTGGCTTATTGTGTTTTTAGTTTTGAATTCGAAGCTATGGTTTACAGTTTTACTTTTAACATGTGCAGTAAATGGCTTTGATTAAAACATTGACGTGTTTCTTCCACAATACACTGCAAATTTTTCCATCAAAATGCTCATGATGATGATTTATGATGTATTAAACGTATTTTTCTCTTTCTTTTTACACACTTTTTTTTAACTTGGCTTGTTTTATGCTTGTAATGATAGAACTTTGTAATCGATTTTCACTCACTTAGTTCACGCATTAGAGTTTTGAAATTTTGCCCACTCGTGAATTCTCGATGACAACTCCCTATTTTAATATTTTCAGAACTTAATTGTCATCTAATCGATTAATGTTAGTTGAATTTTGAATCCATAGGAATGGAGACATATTGTAGTGAATTTTAGAAAAAACTGATCTTAAGATCACATAAATATCTATAATAATTAATTATAAATTAAAGACTAAAAAGTAGAAGAAATATCTTCTATTTTTTAGAATACGGGTATAAATGTGTTTTTTAAATATATAATTTTTATAAAATATAAATGTTTTTATAAATATTTTTTATAATATAATATTTTTTATAAAATATAAAATTTTTTAAAACTTGTGTTGAAAAACTCGTAAATACGTTTTTTTCTGTCATAAAATGTTCTCTCAGCGACTTCCGAGAAAGCATTCCCTTTAGATGTATATTGGTGATCTTGTCTAGGGCATTTGCCGAAGAAACTTACTTTAATCCTAACAGATGGATAATCCAGTTCATCAAGATAACGTTTATGTGTCTTAATTTCGTCCTTTTTTTTGAAACCGGAAAGCAGCACGCAAATCACTGAAATAACACCAACTCAGAAATTCTTACATCCAGTGTCAGATGTTAAATTTGCATCTTGTAAATATTAACTGAAAAAGAATTTGATATCTATTTGATCTTCCCTAATCCCAGTCAATACTGAAACGCTGCCCTAAAAAATAGGCTCCACTGTTTGTTTATTTTCTCTAAAGAAAACAGTTTACCTGAATAATTGATTGACAGAAAATGAAGAAAAAATACTCAGTAAACAGAAAGCGTTGTCTTCATTCCAATTTTAAAACATGATTGATCTAACAAAACCGAAGAAAACGGTATGTGCGTGGGATAGGTAGGGGAAAAAAGAGAGATGGACGAAGATTAGACGACTGCTAAGTTGTGATTTTCCCTATGATGAGAGACGAGCTGCACCGTTTGTAGCTGAGATAGAGAAGTAGAAACGCCATTTTTATCTTATAATACACTAACAGTACGCACACGGCGTTGGAATCAGGACTTCAACAAAATGAAGGAAAAAACGCCCACAATGACATAAAAACGTTCTGAGAACAAAAGATACACATTATTCGATTTTCCCGCTTATTTTTCTTCGCGATAATGACTTTTCAAGTGTAGAAAAACATTACCGAGTACGTTAATCCGAAACAATATTAAAAAATTGAAACGTGAAAATGATTATTATACAGCAAGCGAAATATGCGAGACATAAACACGTTAAGACACTGCCGAAAATAATAATCGAAATCATTCAGTTGAAGGTTATGACGTATCCTGCGCTCTGCACCGTCACCCAATGAAATTGCAACAATGCATGTTGGGAAGGCTCCGGAGAAAATTCCGCGGGAGAATGCTCGCTAGAGGAAAATATCTTTCAACTGACCAGGAAAAAATTAATTAAAAAAAACGGAAAAAGATATTTTAACCGTTCTTGTTTTAAATCCGACAGAACTGGTCGATTAATAGTTTATGTGATTTTAAGCATAGTTTCGAGAAATTCAGTATTGTTGCCAAAGCAGCATATGCTTTTAATTTCCATTTACATTTAGATTTTCTAACCCAAACTACTGTCGCAAATAACTACAAATTCTGACAAAAGTTAGCTCTTTTTTAAATCATTCAAAATTATTACGTTCATAAAACACAAGCATATGCACGCTAAGGATAATGATTTACGTTAATCTCTTAGCTATTAACAATGGTTTTCTACTTTTCGACTCTGAGACCTTAGACACATGCAGACACATCTGAACACCAGATCTGACTGAACTTTTTTTCTGCAACTAATTACAATATAGTTGAAATGTAGTTATGAGACACTACAGAATTACTAGTCTATTTCACACAGGAAATGGGATAGAATTCATCAAGTTTTTGTGAAACATTTACGCATAGCTTTCTAATATTTATTTACTAATTGTTTGTTGTAAAGAAAAAGCCAGATACATACAAATACAAGCTAAAATATAATCAAATAAAATTCTGAGGGTCTATATTTAAAAACAAAATACTGACATCTGAAATCTGTTAGTTATTTATTATTTCGTTAAAATTTTCAAAGACTTGAATATTGTCTTTAAAAATCGTCTGATAATTAAAAGAAAGAGTAAATATTTCGGCTTGTAGAAAATAAATGATGTGGAAAATACTTTTGTCACATAAAAGCTTGGTTTTTAAGTAAAAGTTGTGTTTAAAACAGATTTCTTGGGAGTTATTATTCCTAACATTCACCAGTCTGAATGCCAACGACATTTCCAAAATTCACCCTCCCACTTCGCAGTTTTTGCTGATGATGTCACAATTATTACGAAAGATTTAAGTCTACGTTAAATCATCAAAACATCGTAAAACTATGTTCCTCAGTTACAGCTCGAGCCTTTGTGATAAGAGAATAAAAAAAATTTTTCATATAGATGGCGTACCATTACGCGTTAGAAATTTGCTACAGCGAGAGATTTCCATGCGCAGTGGCTACCGATCATCAAAAGACGATGCGCATTTTCTAGTTTCCTTTTTTAGATTTTCTTGAATATCTCGAAAACTATTCAGTTTTCGAATTACAATTGATTAAAGAAATTAAAGAGCGTAAAATTCCCTGCAAATACATGCTTTTATTTTTCTTCTAGTTTTAATAGCTTTGCAGATAATGGCTTTAAAAAATGAGAGGTGTCTAATAATTTGCGACCATCTAGACCACTGTAAAGGAGCGTTACCTATCTGAAAAAAAACTTTTAAAAAAACTTCATTTAAAAACACTAGTTGTAACATTGGTTTTTTTTAATAATTTTTAAAATGGGTCCTATAATTTATGGCCACGCTGTATAAGCCCCTATAAATGAAATTAGAACTTCAAAAAATAAGTTAAAAATTATAAAAAATAAGCATTAATAAAACCTTAAAATAAAACACAAAAAAGCAAAATAGAACGAAAAATACAATTAGAATGAAAGTAAAATGGAAGAAAATTGTAAAAGAACCAAAATGGCGATTCTCCTCAGAGGCCACACGCCATTGTAGCTCTGAAGCAGGACAAAAATTTTCTGAAAAAAGGAACGACCATAAGTCAAAATTATTCCTTTATTTTTAGAATTTTAAGAATTTTAATTAATTTTTAATTTAAGTTCTATTAATATTTAATTTAATTTTCGTTAATTTTATCAATTATAACCCCTATAAATGAATGTATCTTAAATTGTGTATGCCACAATTAGATTCTATCCAAATTCTATCCATAGGAATACAAGTTCCTATGATTCTAAATTAATAATTCATGCGAACTTCAAAGCAGTGCTCAACAAAACCAAAGCGATCAGTATTAACCTGTATCAACTAATAGCCAATTTAGAACGCTGTAGCCAATTTAGAACGCGTAATGGTACGCCATCTATTTGAAAAGAAATTTTTATTCTCTTATCAAAAAGGGTCGAGCTGTAACTGAGGAACATAGTTTTACAATGTTTTGAAGATTTAATATAGATTTAAATCTGTCGTAATAATTGTGGCATCATCAGCAAAAACTGCGAAGTGAGAGGTGAATTTTGGAAATGTCGTTGGCATTCAGGCTGGTGAATGTTAGGAAGAATAACTCCCATGAAATCTGTTTTAAACACAACTTTTACTTAAAAATCAAGCTTTTATGTGACAAAAGTGTTTTCCACCTCATTTATATTCTAAAAGCCGAAATATTTACTCTTTCTTTTAATTATTACCTGCATCAACTAATTATAACCTGCATCAACTAATTGCCCAGGGAAGCTTACAAGTGATTAAACGCAAACTTTTGCTATAATCATATCATCCTTACTCTGTGAGGACAATAGTCATTATGCGACCGACGAGAACCAACATCCATTAGAAAATTGCAAGTGTTTCGAAACCAAGAATTTGTAAGAATCGTGAATCCTCCATGATATACGAGACGTAAAATCTTGAGAAACAATTTAAAAATTAAGCCAGTTTGAGACAACATTAAAAATGTTTCTGCCAAGTTTCTCCGAAACAACTATTCAAGTTCTCAACGAACTGATATAGGACATTCCTGCATATGATCCAACAATATCTAGTTCCAAGAAAAGGCCTCGCGCTACCGTAGACCATATTTCAGATAAATTTTCTTCAGTTACGAGCAGAAGTCTGAAATCTGAACTCGTGTGGCAAATCTGAAAGATTAGTTCTTCTAAATTGTTCTTATCTCTACTTTTAAAACGAGCTGCATTTTGTGCGGTGCGATACTTTCCAATTCATGATTAGAACTAATATCTCTTTTCCCTGTTTTAATTTCACCCCAGGATTTCTTTAAACATCGTGCAACGGTTTTGTTTTGCAATAACTTAAATTAAATCCATTTTAAATTCTTTCACCGCTAATTACAGTCGTTACGTTTCCCCGTATCGCTTGAGGTCCTTTCAAATTTTACCAAAACATTCTTTACGATAAAATGTCCACTCTCAACAATAATTAACTTTATTCTTAATCAGGTAGCCTTACAACTTAAATTTAATTTATTTATGATGAGGAAGTGCAAAATTTCTTAAGAATAAAGAGGTATCTTATAAGTTTCCCGTTACCCGTTTGTCTGTTCGATAAAGTATAATCCTTTCTTGAAGCTTATCAGAATAAAGTGTTCAGCTTTTTCTTTTTTACCTGTAAAACGTACCCTGAAATAAAGCTGCATGTTCTATATTCCCACTAGCAACCAGACATTGTACAGAATAATATATATATGATATTGTACAATATTCGCAATATCGTATAATATTTTACAATACCATTACTATTATAATAGCCCAGATCTCTCGGTAACGCTCTGACGTTACCAACAATAAAACTCTGGCCATAGCACTGCAAGACGTTAAACAGCATTATTTCATTGTTAGAGAATCTAACAATGAAATAATGCTAATTAAAAGAGTAATTGTCGTTCTAATTTCAAATTTAATTGCTCTAAAATAATGAAATAAAATTTATTGATTGATATAAAATTTATCTCGCTATGATAAATAGTTCCCGAGAAATTTTAAATTATATCATATTAAATTATATTATATCATTTCATATTATTCATATATTTCAAATTAATTTCCGCTTTTTAATAGAAAGTAATAAATTACGTCAGTGGTATATCATGCGCGTGACATAGTTTGGACGCCACGACGCACGATGGATTTCACGGATGGATACCACGGTGGATTTTTTGGATGCCACGATGATTTTTTGAATAAAGAAATATCTAAATAATATGTAAATAAAAAAATATTTCCTGTCATAAAACATATGTTTATTTTATTTGTTTTCAATCAATGTTAAACATTTCTCTCACATATATTTCTTAAAAACACGTCAAATTAGAAGGGAAATCTCTCGAATGTAGAGACAATTTGCACCCGTCATACCATGATGGGTGATTTTCTAGTATTTATAATATAAGAAAGAAAAAACATGTACCTGTTTGTCGGTCACAAGAACTCCTATTAAGCGGTGAACGGTAGCGACATGAAATTTGCACACTACATTCTAGGGTGCATTTCTAGGTCAACTGTGCTATTTTCGACTTTCAGAATTAATTAGTTCTTAAGATATTTAATTAAATAACGAAAATTAAGCCGTTTTAAGCCTAATTATTAGACATTGTTCGCCAATAACGTCTGAAAAATGTATTACATGAAAATTAATTTTATAACATCTTAAGGAGGAAAAAAATTATCTTTTTAATGATACTAATTACATAGCGGTACAGATTTTTTCTAATTGTAATTAACGCTTAAAATTTATTTTTAACGCAATTTCTGACAATATTTTGTTTTCTTATAAAATTAAATTCAAGCCATTTCACTGTTTATCAAATCCTTCATTCACGTGCATTTGCCACTGTGAAAGTTGATATAAGAAAATATTGTTTCCTTTGGGCATTTTTATTTCCAAAGTAGATTTTTCAATTCCGGTATTATGTCGTAGCATATACCTCTTTTAATATGGTTGCATAGTAATACAATTACTGTGCAATTGGGTTAATTACTCTTTCTGTGAAATGTTTTGTTTAATTTTCTAGATCAACTGTGTTTTTTTAAACTTTCAAAAATGATTACTTTTTAAAATATTTCACTAACTAAAAGATATTAAGTCAATTTTCAGCGTTTTTTTACCAATGTTTACCAATAACTTCTGAAAGATGATTTATTTACCATCTTAAAGAGCAGAAAAGTTTCCTTTTATTGATTTGAATTTAAATTGCATACGTTATTTTCCCCCAATTTTAATAAACATTTCGAAATTCATTTCAAACACAATCTGAAGAAAGTTTTCTATTCATAGACTTAAATTCAAACCGATTTATTGCTTTATCAAATCCTCCATTCCCATGTTTTTGCCACTGCTAAAGTTATGATAAAAATATTGCTGTCCTTGAATATTTACATATTCAAAGATTTTATATTTTTATTTAGAGAAAGGCAGAATTTTTGCTTCCGCTTTCATTTCTTAGCGTGCACATCTTTCAATTTGTTTTCACGGTGTGGTGTTTTGGCCTAGGTGCGACCAAATAAACGCAAAGCTTAGGTTGGCCTAAGTACTTTATTTCACAGCTTTAATTTAAAGAACAAAGTCTAGTATAGAAATCTAGGTTAAATAACTATATACAATGTCAGATCATTTAGTTCAGGGTTCTAAGACGTTCGAGTTCAATGGAGTCGTAGTCCATGAAAGCAGTAATCCAGTGATTTCACAGTTCTAGGACGTTAAAGTTCAATGGAGTCGTAGTCCACAAAAGTAGTAATTCAGTGCCGGATGGATAGCTTCCAATTTTCAGCGTGATAACCTATACACGAGACTACAAGGAGTGCTCGCAATTTGATGAGCCGAGATTTCGGAAAATTGCCGAATATCGGTGTTGCTGCCAAAGTCCGAATTAATTCGGGACTTTAAATCCGAGCTGATCACACAGCTCTCTGTCGGCGCTCCCTGAGTCTGAAACCAAGTTCGAGCCTCCTAAACGGTTCTTCGCCGCCCTCCCGTTCTCCATCCAGCATTCAGTCTTTATTCCCTACCTCAAAGGGTGGAGCTCCGCCTTCCTTTCACTCAACTGGCTAATCGTACTCCCGGTGACCAGCTACTAACCTTCCCTGTTCCCAGTGGTCAAACTCCAACCGTGGGGAAAGTTCTTGTCTTTTGCCACCACCGGGCTATACAGGGGTGACACGAAAGGCTACCGCTAATGCGCTTTCTGACAGATATTGACCTCTGCTTTGTGGTGGCTCTCTGTGTGAAGCCATTACTCTTGCGCACGTCTCGTTAACGACCACCAGGTGCAGCCGTCCTGCGGTCTGCGGCTGACATGAAAGGAACTGGACTCTCTTTCTCGTGGGAACGGTGCTCTCTGGGAGGAAACATCACAACAGTAATCCAATGACGTTAGTTATTTACTCTCTCTATGCGTTGCTTCATTTAATTTTTGCAAATTTTTAAAGGATCCCAATGAGCGTGTAAATTCCTTTAAGGTCATTGAGTTCGGTTACTACCGGAAGGAGAGAAAACAAACAAATAAGGACCGTGGTGAAACGACAAATAAATATAACCGACGAATGAGAAACGTATAAATGTTATTTTACGGTACTCCTCAGAATAACAGTTTTTTTTCAGCGATACAGTAAAACTTCTATTAACCTCCACTCGGTTAACCGTCAGTTTCGGTTATCCGTCGTGGGAAAGTTTTATACCCGCCAGCATAGGTTTATACACAGAGAAAGAGATACAGAGGTCTCACTCCCATAGACACTAATGGCAACTTATTTAACATTGCACTCCACAAAGACAGTACGCCACCAATGTGCGACAGTGTGAACTAAGCGGACTACATCATTGTGATGCGAGAGTTTGCCTATCGCCATGACAACGACGTAAACTGTTATTTCAATCCCTATCATTATGCATGCGCATTTTTGTCAGATTATTCGATATGATAGGCATTTTAAAATGCTTCAGCAATTGCACAAAAATAAAACAAAATTTCATTATTTTATATACAAAAAGTGAAAATAAGTATCATAAATATTGGAAAGTTTTCAATTATTTTAATAAACTCTCATCAAAATTTTGAAACTCATTTTAAACTTACCGTTCTAGTCTCCAGGAATCTTGCATAGGAAAGTAGTCTCATACTATGTAGAAAAAATTGGAATAGTCACTAATATCGATTCTAAATAAACTATTGGGCCCAATTCTAAAAAAAAAACGATTATAATAAATAATCTGGGAAATTTGACAAGGGGCAGCAAGAACTAAACCGGCAACTCAACATGGCGGCGTTGCGGTTGCTTTTCGTTCGATATACAATATGGCGTCGTGTTATGGTTTGTAGTTCTCTCACAAAGACTGTCCAGCATAGGTGGCGCTGCGATAGTTAACCAAACTCCGGAGAGAAACCTCTGATACTCTTTCTGTGTGGGTTTATAGTGTTACAATACCTTTTTGTACATTACTACTCTTATATTGAAATTTATATAGATAGTTTTGTAAAATGAAATATGCATGTATGTATTATTCACTTTTAAATTATTATTTTAAATATTTATTTTCATTTCCGTACCAAGCCATCAGTGAAATATGTTACTGTTCATTTGCATTAACCCTTTCTTGATTGGCGTCGCATGTCACGTGACGAAGATGAAAGTTTCATAGTTTAAAGTGACTTCGACGCTACTTCCACGCCTCGTTCTATTCCGCTATTATTCTTTTGTATTTCTGACTATTGCTACGAAATTCCGCAATTAGACCTACTTTCTTAATGTTTTCGCGGTGAGATTTTCCGCCTTAAATGGAAAATATAATCATTTTATCGGAGATTCGAAAAGAAATTCGACAAAGAAGAAGTCCCTATTAGCACAAACTGTTCTATAGTATTCATACGATATCTTTACAATGTTGTGCGGCATTCAAAATATTGTAGCAACATCGTGGCGATACCGTAAAATATCTTGTGCTAATAGGGGTTATTAGGTATCTGTTATCCGTCACAAGCTTGATCCGGACGGTGGCGGATAATCGAAGTTTTACTGTATTTGCATTCTTCGTATCCCAGATAGCAATTTTAGTTTGCAGCAGACTTGCACTGCAAATCTGCAAGCTTTCTGCAAATTTGTCACGACAAGTATACAAGTGTGAAACAAGCTTGCAGCAAGTTAACGCAAGCCTCGAAGTCCGCATAGGACGAACTTGCAGCAAGCTTGCATTTCAAACTCATTGCAAATTATAGCATAAACAGAGTACGAACACAACCCAGGATAGAGCCCGCGACCTACCGGTTCGGAAGCTGACGCGGTAACCACTGGGCCAGTTAAACTCTGAGAGGCGAAGATGGATTTTGCTAATACATCGTTCGATTCGATTCGCATACGATTTATTTTAAACTATTTTCTTGATTTCGTTAATTTTTTGAGTTGCGAATATGATTTGAAGTCAAAGAGAGAGCGATTTTCGTTAATAACTACGTTTTGTTAGTAGAATAAATTATGAAATTAAAGTTCAAAAGTAATTACTTTAAAATGGGACAAAATGTATAAGTTTATTTTTCAACAAACATTGACTGTTTTTTCGGTTTAATTTTGTTTATAAATGCTAAAATTTCAATATTCAGAAAAAGATGATATAGTTTTCTTTAAAGTGCGAATGCTATATTTAGTAAAAAGATGGAAAATGTTTCAAATTTTTTTTTATAAAAAAGTTAGTTTTTTTACAAACTATCATTGATTTATTGAATTAATAAAAAGAGGGACGGTCTAGGAGATGCTATTAAAAATCGGATGTTTTTTTAAAACAGAGACAAAGATAATTATCTCTTTGTGCTATCTTTGCATCACGCTTGTTTTGCAAATTTGCTGCAAGTTTGCAATGCAAGCGAGGTGGCGCTATTTGTCACGGCGAAATTGTAGCAAATGGGTTTTGCAAGAGAGGGTGGCGCTAGTTCTCACGGTGAACTTGCCACAAGTTCGCTTCAAGTTTGAAGCGTCAAATTTGCTATGACAAGGCAATATCAATTCAAAATCAAACTTGCTGCAAACTTACGTGTTATCTGGGATCAGCCTCCCAATTCTAATCTGTCATTTTAGTTTTATATTTCACAATTTTCAGCCATGAATTTGATAAATAATCCGATATTCCTGCTTCAAGAAAATTCCTAAGCATCACCAATGCTTTAATTTTTACAAGACTTTCTTATTAACGCTCGAAGTTATTCAAATTATTATTCCATTTAACGACATTTGTGAAGAAAGAAGATCATTTCGGCGCGAAATAGCATTCAAAAGATTGATGTACAAAAACACGCAATACGGTATCAAATGTGGTATAAAACGAAGCGTAAAATAAAACTCAAACAAAAGACCATTCGAAGATCGATACTTCTTTAAAATTCCACCAAATTGAATTATTAGCACGGGAAAATGTTCTTTTTTCCACTTTTTTTTCAGGCTTAATGTATCATGTTTTACATCTTTTCCAAGAAAAAATCTTTTCTTAATAAGAAAAAAGTATAAGTAAAAATAAAATAAGAAAAAAGTCAATTCCTGAAATTGAGCACTGTTGTTCGCAGATACGAAATCGCTTCTTTTTTTCTTATTTCCATTATCTGTCTTGTTTCGTTAAGTATTTCCATCGAAAATTCCCCTCTTTGTTTTTAAAAAGCTTTTGTTTTATGACATTTTAATACGCTTCCCCATTTTATTCCACAAAAATTGATATCAAATTCACATTTCCTCGTCTACCATTACAGTAGAAAGTTTAAACAACATGAGAAAGATGCTTTAGTAAAATTTTTTCTTCGAAATGTATCTCGGAAATAATACTCCAAACGACTTTTTTACTGCAAATATTGTTTTAAATTTTTCAAATAAAAATATGGAATAGAAAAAGCATTCTATGAGACAGAATGCATCTCTATTTTTAACAGCGTATTAATTCAAGAACAATAGCGCATTTTTAAAGACGCATCCGGGAAAAATTCTTTAAATAAATACGAAATTTCGTGAAGCAATGTATTAATTTTTTTATGAAAAAACGAACTTCACATTCCAATTTTTTTTGCCATGCATACTTCACAATAATGCAAGAATATTTGTTGTTGTACGCTTGTTTTTCATTTAAAGAAAAAGTGTTTGCAGAAAAAATTAATTTCCTTTATGCGATAAAATTACGGAAAGTGTATGAAAAAGACTTGCGCGACAAAAGTATATTTGTGGACTAAGTATAAAAACTAGTAGTTGTGTCTCCCAAAAGTGATCGGACACTTTCGAAATTCAGCGGAATGGTGTTTAAAGACTAATAAAACTTTATATTTCACAACGAGAATTTTTTAATAATATCTTTATTATATTTTAACATATTGTTACAAACATGGAAAGTCGCTTCCCAGCAATGCTAGTCTTAAGGTTGGGAAGAGAGTTTTACAGGGGTAAGTATGGGATGACGGCAGCAGCCACGTCTGGACCCCTGACATTGGCGACCATCTTGGCGACAAATTTGGCGACTTTGGCGACGAAATATGGGATCTCAAAGGTACTGGAATCTTCTCGATATCTCCATTACCAACGAGATACGCTTAAATGCACTAGATGATTCCATGTGACGTCACGGCCTGACGGGGGAACTATATAAGGAGAGCGCTTGAATGACGGAGGGAATGTTGATCGACTGGGATCACCTTGGAGCGCGAACGTTTTTGGAGTTCTATCCGCTGTACGAACTAGTAAGCTGTTAGACGCCGAGCGGTAGTAGTGTTTTATCCACTGGAACGAGTTTAGAGTTTCGTCTGCTGTGCGAGCTAGGAAGCTGGTGAGCTGAGCGCTATTGAAAGTGCTGTTATTGTCGCTATTAGTTATTTCCTGACCGTTTGCGTTGCTAAATATCAAAGTACTAGGCTGTTATTTTCTGTGAATTGTTGTCTGTTTACGGTGCTGATTTGTGCAAGAACTATTGTTCCCTGTACCTGTGCTACGTGTTTTCCTCGATATTTGTGAAAAAACCTCCATTCTCCATAATCCTGTGTGTTAGTCTGTTTACACCATACACCCACAGATAGACTTTTGTAACGATATGTACATAAAGTATTTTGAATATATAATAATATTTATTTTTTTAAAAATCAAATCAAAATGTCAACAAAATTTTCCCTCACAAAAGTAATCGGATATTTCGATAAAATCATTAAATGTCAGTTAAATATACTAAATTTTGGTAATCTTAGTACGTAGTTAGACATTCCATATCCTCCACAACAGCTTTCAAACGTCTGACCAGTGGCGGCTCGTGCTAAATCAACGTGAGGGTGCTGTAACGTAAAGTTCTACACTGCATACTAATGATTTCTGCACGTCAAATTAGTGCCTTTTTAATTAATTTTCAATAGTTTAATACTCAGTTAATAAAAAATTATTATTGGATTTTTTACTTCATATTATTTATACAAAGAAATTTTAATTTAGAAATTACTAATTTTTCCAACTAACAGAATAATTACGAATTTCTTAAGTGATTTTTCGCAGTTATTTTTGGTAAGTCTCATTTATAAGATTGAGAAAATCGACGGAACGTGAAATATATTCAGTGAAAGCTGTTAGATGAAATAAATACATATGGGTACTAAAAACTACCTGAAATGGTTCTTCTGGTTTTATTTCGAGCGAAATGAGCAATAACGTTTTCCACAGTATTGGTATGAATACCATCAAATGACATGAAAACGCTAACATACAGACAAACAAACAAACAAACAGAATTTCTTTGAAGGGTTTCGCCCAAAATTTACTAGAATCACAAATTTTGGTGTGGAGATCTCATCCCACGTTTCATTTCTCTAGCCGTTTCGGTTTCTGTATTATAATATTCATATGCAACGGGGAAAAAATCATTCAGATTTATCTACAATAATTTTAAAACTATTTTTTAAAATTTATCATTACTTGTAACTTCATTTTCCTTTATTATGAAGTTATTTATTTCCAAATTTTATCTCGTGAAACATTCTTCCGCCGTGAAAAAAATGTTTAAAAAGATTCCCTACTTCGCGGGATAGGGAATCATTATTCTCTATCTCGCCGGTGCTACTCCGAAAACAGTTCCCAGCTAGGTTAAATGCCCATTATTCTCGCATAGAAATAACACGGGTAGGGAGAGGAGGAAATACACCGCACGCAGGAAAACGTGCGGTATTCCCTAAGGTGGGGAAAACGTAAGGTATTCCCTAAGGTGGGGAAAACACTCCCTCCTGCGTTCCCAGCGTTTTTTTCCTGCGAAGAATGGGGAAAAACCGAATAGGTAATTTCAACACTTTTTTTAAACTGATTTATACAAAAATTGGAGACAAATATACAATTAGAGTTTCAAGACTACAAACGAAATTTCATTTGTCTAAGTAATTTTTTTAAGAAGTCATGGCTTTCAAAATTATGCGAATATATAGACCGACAGACGGTCACCCCTTTGACGGATTTGGCCCAAAAGTTTATACGGAACTACATTTCTGATGAAAAAAACTGTGTACCAAATTTTATACATCTAGCTATTTAGGTTTCTGAGTTACAGAGTTCACATGAATGCGGACAGACTTCTCTTAGACGGATTTTGTCCAGAATTTGATAGAAACCTACAAATTATGTGTAAAGATCATATGTCAAATTTTATCCCTTTAGCTCTAATAGTTTTCGAGTTATCGTGTTCACAGACAGACATAATTCCAAAATTGTGTTTTTCGGACTCGGGGAGGTCTAAAAAGGTGGAGATTCGTCAAAATCTCGAGTTCGAATTTTTTGACGATTACGATACTTTCTCTTTGTATACTTCATATACGAGAAAGTAAAAAAAGGAAGATCGGGATTGCAAAGTAACTCCACATGCTCAAGAAGTCCGAACTGGAAAAAAGGAACTTTCCAGTTCTCGGGGAGGGAAAAACTTTCTGAGAAGATAGCGGATAGGGAAAATTCTCTGAAGTAACCATGATTTTATCCAGCTTTTCGGCGCAGCTGAAAACGTCAAAAGTTAATTTTAATGATAGACTTGGATATTACAAGCAAAACTAAATAAATAAGTAATTTAATTCATGCACTGAAAAAATGTGTAAGTGATGCAATCCCGCAGTCCCTATACACGAGCCGCCACTAAGTCTGGCCATTGAATATATTAGTTTTTTTCGTGATTTATGTATGAATATTCCTCCATTCTCTGGCCAGTATAGATTTTAATTCACTTGAAGTCTGACCTCCAGTTCTCTCAAAACATGCTCAAATGAGTTTAAACCCGGTGAATGTGGTTTTGTTTTTAGAACTTTTGGAGAATTATAAAGATGCCAGAGGCGAAAGTTGTGAGCTGTGAGCTTAGGATTGTTATCTTGATTAAAAAAACAAGGTTGTTTCCGATGCCCAAATTTTGAATGATAATTTTTAATTCCCTTTTAAAATATTTAAATTAAGGAGATGATGCATTCAGTGCAACCAAAAACGTTAAACTTGCTCTCATCTGCAAACAAAACGTTATACGGGTTTATTTATCATTGAATTAGCGAAGGAATGTCTTTTCTTTCTGTTTTTAGCTCTCACAAAAAATGTTCTTCTGACTGAACACCCACATACACCAACTGATCTCAGCATTCATCGTATTGTTTCCGGTAAAAAAGGAGTAGGAAATTTTTAACTAAATTCTGTAGAAAATTTTATAACATTCGACCGTGGATTCTGCGCAATCTTTCTCGAAATAAATCACTAATCAAGTGGAGTTAGCTTGCTGGACGCCCACTTCTTGACTTGTTTCCGTTTCGATTTTCCTTTTAAAAACGTTTGATCACATAGTTAATAATCGAATGGGATAAATTTACTAATTTCGCAACATTTCGAACTGCGATTTACCAGTTTTATGGTGAAACATAATAAGATTTTGAACATCGTTCGTTGTTTCCTTACAATTAGGAGTTATTTTTAAATATTTGGAATATTTTTACGAAATATATAAGTAAAGATAAAAACCAAACGATATTGAAAATGTCACCACCTGTGTAAGAATAAAAAAAGTGATTGACGATAATTATTTTGAGGAATTTATTCGAAAATATGTTAATGTCCGATCACTTTTGTGACTTTTCCTTGTCTGTTTGCATTTTCTTTGTTAGAAAAAATGATTCCATATTTAAATAAAAATATGTACTAAGTTTAATTCATAATGAAATTGAAATGACATGAAGAATCATTGAACTTATTTTTTCGAATTCAATATTAACTACAGGTTTTTTTTCACAAACTTCTACAGTTTCCTATCACCTTTGTGAGCCATTATTTATGAAGCCTGTCAAGTATCTAACTTATGAGGAAAAAATTTTTGTTGCTTATCTTACGACTATTTAATGAAATACTTGAAATTAATACTCTGGAAAGTTAAATATTTCTTTTGTTGCAATACATTTTTGTGTCGCCCATTTATGATGTCATTTTTTTTCCATCGCATGATTTTTCTACCTAATTAAAAACAAGAGTTTGTTCTTTACATGGAAACCAAAATATGTATATATTGTAGATAAGTATAAGTATATATTTTAGATACGTATATATAAGATAAATGAGATCAAAATATTGGCTGCGTCATTAAATTTTAAAATAACATTATTTTATCACGAAAATAGATACGAGGCTGAAAATTAAAATAATACATTATGGTAAATTATGTTATTATATTTTTATCCTAACAGATTCCATAAAAACATTATGATTCTATAAAAATTCAAATCTATTCCAATTAATTCTAATGAGATTCACTATTATATTAAAATAAAAAATACATAAAATATTCAAAAATACATAAGTTGTTATGTATCCATGAAATATTCATTAAAAATCAGTTTTATATGGTTTTAAATCAAGTATATATTTCCCTATATTACTGCAACTAATTTCTACAAGTCTTTAAAATACAGCGTTAGTACAACAATAATCTGCTTCTCTGAAAACGCAAGTTAAATTTTAAGAAACATCTCATCCGTTAAATTCCAAATAGAACAAAGTCGTCAAATATTTCGTAGCTTTAAACAATCAGTTTGCAATTACTCAGGACAAGATTAAACCGCCAAATAATCAGTGCAATTAAAATAACGCGCCAATTTCTTGATCATTGAGCAGGAATGACTAACACGAACGAATATGAGAAGGTTAATGTAATTAAAAGAAATGTTTATAATCATAATATTTAGTTAAGATAGTCGAGTTTCCGTTGCCATAGCAACCTCTGACTGTCAACTTCAAAGGTCTTTCCTGAAAGATTAGCGATATAATTCGAAATAAAATGCGCTTGATATGTACCATTCCTTGAATATTGTTAAAATTAATTCGATCAATTTGTATCCCTTGCTTAAGTAGGAGGTTTACACAATCTTGTCTTAAGCGACAAAAGGGTGTCTTTATAACATTTTAATACGAAACCAATATTAATTATTAACTATCTTAAAATCGGAATGAAATACAAGGTGTTTCATATTCAATGGGCCAAAAAGAATAGCACAGTAGGAATTACGTAATCGATTAATTTAGCCGAAATCAATTTATTCGGAAACTACAATCATACAAATTTTGTCTGGCAACAGCGAAAATTTTTCCACTTGCGAAATCGCCGATAGAAGCGCTGTTAGTCAAAATGGAGTGAGTACCTGAACGATCGTCTACCCCATAGGGGGCTTTCCATAAATGATGTCACACTTTTTTTCAATATTTTTTTTTATTTTTTTCTCTCTCCCTCCCCCCGTTTGTCACAAAGTGTCAGACTTCCCCATACCCCCTCCCCCTTGTCACATGTCACATTATATTACATAAACATATACTTGCAGTTCAGAAACAAAGCACTACGTTATAGATCATATTTCAAATTTTATTTTTAAACTTCAACTATGTATTTTAATGACATTTGTGAGCAGAGGGGTGTTTTCTTCTAATGGTGAAGAATTTCTGCTGCTACCATATTCTCAAAACATACCCCGAATGCCTTTTTCGAAAAGAAAGGAATATAAATGAAAAAAAAATCACATGAAAGTTGTTTTAGTCCCGATTTAAAAATACTCTCAATTTCTGGTAATTTCAAAATTTAACCTGCTGATTTTAAATTTTTTTATTTAAACCAAAATGTGTGATGTCACACTTCTTAGTACCCCCTCCCTCCCCCTTGTCACAAACTGTCACAATTTCACGAGCCCCCTCCCCCCCATGAATGACATCATTTGTGGACGGTCCCTATGTGGATTGGCCGTGCAGGGGCAAATGAGTTGCCATTGCTTTGTTGGCCGGTGAGATCCCCAGATCTAACTCCTTGCTATTTTTTCCTCTTGGGTTTTGTCAAAGACAAAGTATTTGTGCCTCCACTTCCTCAGGACTTACAGGAACTGAAGTAGCGGATAACTAACGTGTTGAACGCATTAACAGGGGATCTCCTATCACGAGTGTGGCAGGAACTTGACTACCGCGTAGAGATTTGTCGTGTCACCGGAGGAGCACCCATCGAACATCTCTAGAAACTTGGATATATGTTGTTTCAAGATAAATTGGAATTATCTAAATAAATTAATTACAATGTTCACGGGAATGTTTTATTTTTGGCCCATTCAATATGAAACATCTCGTATATGAACGAATTTAAACCAGATGCTGCTTGTATTTTTCAGCATCCTGTTTATTATAAAACATTCTTCAAGATACGACAGGGTTTTTCGGTGCCTTGAAGGAAGTTTGCCACCAGTTCACAAGGATACTGTCTGTTTTCAGATACGGATTTCCTCCGTTCTTCTGCGCATGCGCCAGTCAGCTTTGATTTCACGAAAATAGCGATGAGATGAAAGATGGAGGAGCAGATATTTATATTTTGCTAAGTATAGAAACATTACAGTATAGAAATAATACATTACAGAACATATAGAAACATCATAGAATAGAATAAGTATACAGTTTCAGTATAGAAACATTAATTTTCGGAACAAAATAGTGCGATTTAAAAAGAAAATAAATATCAACATCGGAAAAAAATGGCGTAAAGAAAAACGAGCCTAGCAAAAAACTCTGAAAAAGCGCGTCTCTGATTCACTGCGAATCACCTCTTTGCGAAGTAAAATCGTCTAAAAGTGATATTCGTAGGTGTGAGTTTTTGAAACGAACAGTAGTCCCTCTTATGACAATAACTACGTAGGTCAGTCAAAAAGTTAGTTGCACTCTTTCGTAAAAAATCTTGGTAAAAGGGTATTTTGTTGATTCTTTGTGGCAACATCGCAGACATGTATCTGCAGCGCGTGGCTTAACATCTTGGATAAAGCAGTCTTAGTTTGCTGCTAACAGTCTTGAAGAAGTCTTGGCAGCTCTAGGTGGCGCCCGGTTTGGAAATGTGTGCATTGGCTCGTTTTTTGTGGTAACTGCACTGAAATTTATCTACAGTTGCACGAAATGTATGATGAAAATGCAATATCGTATGTCCCGAATCATCATCATACCGCGTAAAGTACCGCAACATTTTCGGACGTGCCCATGTTGACGACTCTTACCGCAAGGGAAGGCCATCAACTTCGACAAATGCTGAGATCGTTGCTCGCGTGAATGACCAGAATTTTGCTAACGGAAGAAGAAATCGCAAATGAATTAGGTATTTCACATGGAAGTGTATATAAGATTATTGTCGAACATTTTGAATTCCGTAAATTGTGTGCTGGATGCGTGCCCCATTTATTCAATGGTTATTGGACATTGGACAGAAATTCTTTTTAGAAAACATAGAAACACTTGTGCCATGCCTCGAAAAATGTTTAACTAAAGGATATTAGAATATATACAGAAAAGTAATAAATAAAAGAGACACAGAAAACAATAATACAAACAATTAATTTGTTACTCGCAGACGCAGCAGCATCCAGGAAAATTGCAATGCAAAGATACAAATTAATTGACAGAAAACTAAACTTTAAAAATGGAACACAATAAAATAAAAGAAATACGGTTGAAAGAGCAAAGGAATAAGAATGCAAATGGGAAACATTATCAAAGGCCACTCTCCATTGAGATTCTAAATTAAAAATGGGGATAAATTTTCTAAATCGTCAATAGACAAAATCAAAACTGCTTCAGATATAACAGAAACTCTTAAAGATATCCTTCACAACAGAAAAGTAATCCTTCCAACCCAAACAGGGCCAGTTACCTGGAATCAAACGAGAGGCTGTCCGCAGGGCTCTTGTAGTGGGCCGATTTTTTGGAATCTGGTTGCTGACGGTATTCTAAAAACACAATGGCCAGAAAATATCCATCTACAAGCCTTTGCGGATGATTTCGCATTTGTCTTCACCCATAGAACTAAAGAAGGAGTTCAAAATTTAGCAAAGGTGGCTATCCAAACATTTTCAAATTGGACCAATCGAAACAAGCTCAATATATCTCTTAAAAAAAACAAAATATATCTACTTTGGCAAGTTAATCAATCCACCAAGGATTAAATGGCTAAATTCTAGAATATCAAAAGTACACAATTTAAAATATCTTGGTGTCTATATTGATGAGAATCTAAGTTGGACACACCATATTCAAGAAAAAGGCGTCCAAGCCCTTACACATTATCTTCAACTAAGAAGAATAGCAGGTACTAACTGGGGGATAAACAGCAATACAAGAAAACTAATTTACAAAACAGTGACAGAGCGAATGCTGTGCCATGGTGCGGTCATCTGGGCAAATCAACTCACAGAAAAGATCAAAAGAAAGCTTTCCTCGATACAGAGGAAATTCCTCCTTTCCATTACTGGAGCTTATCACACTTCGTCAACTGCTAGCCTCCAAGTAATCTCTGGTATCCTTCCTCTTTACTTAACAGCGCTTAAAGAAGCAAAATACTTCAAATTCACAAAACTCCAAGAAGCAATAATGGTTTCCAACCAACAAATAGATCCAACAACATATGAATCCATTATCAAGGGCAATCAAATTCATCCGGCGGAATTTAACATTGACCCACAAATATCAAAAAAAGAAGAACAGCAATATCCAATTAAAAACTCAACCTTCACTGACGGCTCGAAAGCAGATGAAGGCACTGGATCGGCATTTTGCTACTTCGACAACACAGCATCCATTATAAAAGAATGTCAGGGCAAACTCCATCCCGACAATAATGTCTTTCAGGCTGAACTACTAGCAATTAAACAGGCAATTCTCTTTCATCAAAATAAATCTATTCCAACATAATCTGGTCAGATAGTCTTTCCAGTCTACAAGCAACACAAAATCCGATCTCACCTCATCCTCTGGTCAAAGACATACAAACCTCCTCCACTGCAATAAATCTATTTCCCTCGGTTGGATCAAAGCACATGTGGGACATATGGGCAACGAGTCAGCGGATGCCCTTACAAAAAATGCAGTCACTCATGGAACCCCCTTCACACTTCTAAAGCCTCTCAGCCACCTCAAAAAGATCTTAAATCAAGAACTAATTTCAAATTGGAAAAAAGAATGGGACAAATCAAATTTGGGAAAGCCCATTCATGAGTTGATTCCCTCCCCGTCCTTCCGGCTCCACAACTGGGATAGGCGTGAAGTGATGTTTTTCACGGAGCATGGCCCATTCACGTCCTATCTCAAGAGATTCCATCTCCGACCCTCGGACAGCTGCTCCTGTGGTGACGTTGGGAATCCACTACATTTTGCCACATCATGTCCACATACGAAGGCATGGCATTTCTCCAAGCCCAGCAACACTAATCTTCTCCAATGGAAGAGAGCAATTCTCCGCAATATCCAATCCCGGACACGTCTACACAATATGATGTCTTTCTTAATGGCAAATGACATCATCATTAATGGACCTCCAGCAGACTAGGTCATCCTAGTCACCGACGAGTTACTCATTTTGTAAATATTGTAAATAGCTTTATTCATTACTCTTTTTTTGTAAATAATCTTTCCTCAGTAGCATATCATTTGGCACCCTTATCATAATGAATCTGTAACAACTTGTGATAATTGTCAGCGAACAACGATATAGTTTCCTATCCAGTAAATATGCAAGTGTTGTTCAATAATATATCCAACGTATCTAAGAAAATTGTCTTTATAACAACTAATGGTCTACGTCTGAATTGAAACCTCTACTACTCTTGTAAATACTGTTTAGTTCTTCTCATCAATGTATATGAACCCATACATGTTTTACTTCTTTTGTGCCGCGCTCACTTCGTTGCAAGTGACACAGAAATTGCATTTAATATTTCTTAGAAAATTGAACTGCAGCATCGTTTGGAATTTACTTGTACATTGAGATAATTGTCAGCTTAAAATGGTAAAGTTCCCTATCCAGTAAATATGCAAGTGTTGTTTAATAATATATCCTATGTATCTAAGAAAAATGTTACTATAACACCTAATAGTCTTCGTCTGATTTGAAACCTACAATACTCTTGTAAATATTGTATAGTTCTTCTCATCAATGTACTTGAACCCATACATATATTACTATTCCTGTGTCACGCACACAGCGTCGCAAGTGTCACATAGAAATTGCATTTAATATTTCTTAGAAAATTGAAACTTCAGCATCGTTTGGTATTTACTAGTATAATGAAATAATTGTCAGCGTTAAACGGTATAGTTCCCATCCCAGTAAATAGGCAAGTGTTGTTTAATAATATAACCAATGTATCTAAGAAAATTGTCCATGTATTTGAACCAATACATACCTCAATATTTTTGTATCATGCTCACATTGTCGCAAGTGTCACAAAATATCGCATTTAATATTACTTAGAAAATTGAAACTGCAGCATTGTTTGGAATTTACTTGTGTAAAATTGATCTACATAAATGGTTTAATCACTCCTTTATTAAAACTCTATGTCAGGCAAAAACTGCAAAAAGTTATCAGCAGTTTTGGTAATTAATTCAATCCCAAGTCTCCAACTAATCCAGTAATTATGAATTCTTTCATAATACAATACTCTCTGTTATATGTACGTAATCAGCATTCTATATAACCTTTGTTGATAGTGTCGAATAATATAAAAACTTTAAAATTACCAAATGTGTTACATAAGTAACAAGATAAACAATTATACCTGTGTTGCAAACAACCACTTAGTGCAACATACTTATGTCGTCACAGCAACATAAAGCAACTCCAAAATGGATCATTCCACTGATTGTCTAAAAACATCTACTAATGGTTATAATAAAATAGAACGGGTCTCAATTTTGTTGGAGACCCGCAACTGTAGCCAACAATGTACAACTCCTGTATACCAATGTCAACTGTTTAATTATTATTCTGTCTTTATGTACTAATCTTATGTTATAGATAAAGTTGCTCGGGGAATGGTTCCGGTGCGGGGCCCCATGGGCTCCGTGGGGGGGGGGGGGTTGATCTCTTTTTCTATGGGTGGTCACTCAAACCGCGAAAAGAAGCTGCAAAGTTTCAAAAGCAAGGCTGCTCATAGCGCCAATGTCTAGGAAACGACTTTAAGGTCAAATTAAAGTTGCCTCTGTGGCCTGAAATTATCCCAGATATTGAAAACAAAATCAGGAAAGAAACTTCATTCAAAGAAAAAAAAACTTCACAAAGTATTTTTGAACAAAGCCAAAAAAAGATAAAAAGGCTTAAAAGCATTGCTTTCTGCCATATTGGCAAACAAGACGCTGTTGGAACAAACATATCTAGAACAAGTCAGCGTCTTGTATTTTATTGGAAGTTGCTGCATTTCAGCGCCATTCTGTTTTATGCAAAGTTTAATAGTTTTTGTAGAATCTCTTAAATAATTTTATCTGTTTTTATTCATTTACTTGTATTTAAATAAAGGAGGTGATTGCTTGAAAAAGTAGCTTTTGTATGGAACTTAACTCCATATGTATCAGAATTATAAAATTTCGATCTTGAATTGTTTTCTGAAATAATGCAACTAACTTTTTGACTGACCCTCGTATTTACTGACCAGGACTGTTTTATCCATTGAGCTAATTGGGCTGCAGCCCAGAGCGCCATTGATCCAAAGGCGCCTAAAAATATTATTTAAAAAAATTTTGAACTAAAAATATTTAATTATAATTTTAAATATGTTAAAAGTAAAAATATGATTAGGGC
Organism: Araneus ventricosus; assembly: GCA_013235015.1. Taxonomy (NCBI): domain Eukaryota; kingdom Metazoa; phylum Arthropoda; class Arachnida; order Araneae; family Araneidae; genus Araneus; species Araneus ventricosus. Next base: position 47,806 of record BGPR01009611.1, read on the forward strand.
TCGTAACAAGACATTTTGTAATGATACTTAAACATGTATGTCATATACTATAAATTAATATGCATGTTTATGTATCAATTGAATAAATAAATAAAAGATGTTATTTAAAAGAAAAGTGTATTATATTAATCTAAATTTTAAATATATTATTATATTTTTTCATTTAATTAATAAATAGAAGATAATTGAAATATACTTTTTATATTATATAAGTGGTAAAACTTATCATGTATACCAGAGGTTCCCAACCTGTGGTACGCGAAGGGCTTGTTGGGGGTACGCGAAGTCAAAGTTGGTAATGGAGGAAACAAGAAAACATAAGGAATTTAAAAGTTACAAAATTTGCTTCAACAAGTTTATACTTCCTATTTAATAACTATACCACTTGATTGGTTGATTATTATGTGTGTAATTTTTACTTTCTCGTATACGAAGTATACAAAGAGAAAGTATTGTAATCGACAAAAAATTCGAACTCGAGATTTTGACGAACCTCCACGTTTTAGACCTCCCCGAGTCCGAAAAACACAATTTTGGAATCATGTCTGTCTGTCTGTCTGTCTGTCTGTCTGTCTGTCTGTCTGTCTGTCTGTGAACACGATAACTCGAAAACTATTAAAGATAAGGGGATGAAATTTGGTATGTGGTCTTTAAACATAATTTGAAGGTTTCTATCAAATTTTGGACAAAATCCGTCAACGGGAAGTCTGTCTGTCTGTATGTTCCAGGTCATGCGAACGCTATAACTGAAAAACTTGAAAAGCCAAATAGATAAAATTTTAAACACAGTTTTATCATCATGAATGTAGGTCCGTATAAGATTTTGGGCCAAATCCGTCAAAGGTCTGTCGGTCCGTATAATTTACTTTTGAAGCAAATCCGTTATCTCCTCGCGCATGCGTACTAGAAGAACGGAGAAGAATTTCATTACGGAGTAGCGAATTACGTCAGTTTGTCCTTGAGCCGGTAAGAGAGGAAAATCCTTACCCATCTCTTTGAATTTCATTCTTTGCCTAGATATTTTTCAATCACTATAATGAAGAACCTTCTGATAGTCATTGGATTCTGGGTAACAGTAGGTTAGAATTTTTTTTACCCACGCGGGGGAAGGGGAAACGGCACCTTTTTGGGGAAGTATACGAGAAAGTTTAGGGGAGAACACTCCCGCTGGTTAGCTATCATTATAAATCAATGCGAGATTATTACAATACTGATTTCATTTGTTTCTGTAATGAACTATTTCTATTGTATAAATACAATAAATGTGAAATAAAAAATAAGTCCAGCAAATGTTAATAATTCGAGCCATTTGACTCTTAAGCTAACCTAAGCCCTTAACATTACTGATAAATACTTATTTGCATAGACGGATGGTTGGCGGGAGGGGCGAGGAATGACTGTAGGGGGTACGCGGAAATATAAAGACTAATCAAAGGGCACGCGAGGGAATAAAGGTTGGGAACCTCTGATGTAAACGATTAGGAAGGTGTGGAAGATTTCAAAATTATATTTTAAAAAGGCGCCGATTCTATGATTAAGGCATTAATCATGAACAGGGGATTTTTTTACTAAATTATATAATTATTTGAGTATTTCCGTTGGGCTATAGATGCTAAAATTCCAAGTTACGGTTATCATGGGGTGCTACATTATTCTAGACCAGGGCGCTCAAATTTGTTAGGACGGCCCTGTTACTGACAGTCCAAAGCTGTTTTTAACCCTCTGAGCGCCCAATTATTTTGGACTTTTATCTATCCGGTTAGTAAACTTAGCTTTTAAAGTAAATTAATCTATCTTTTCTGTATTTAATTATATATGTTACCGGCAAAGTTTGAAATCCGGCATTCTATAGAATGCCTAGGCGTTGTATATAATGCCTAAAACTAGCCGGCAATGTATGAAACGATTTATATTTCACACATTTCCTAGGCATTCTATAGAATGACAAATGACAAACCGGCAAAGTATGAAATAAAACGCCGATTTGATTGTATAAGAAATAAAGTTAAGTGCAATTCAAAATCAAATTATTTGCTCCCTTGATGTAATAAGTAGATTCACAATTTATTTTGTTTTCTTTAATAAGAAAGGCATAAACTTGGATATGAAAACTTTCATTTTACTTTACGAATTTTGAATAAAAGATTTTTTAATGGTACTCTTTTATTATTTTTTCTAAATAACATTTGTATTTTTGAGGAATGCACGCCTTTTAGATAATAGCCTTGTTATGAACTTTCTTTCATACTTTGCCTAAATAGCATTTGTCATTCTATAGAATGCCTAGGTATTATATGCAATGCCTAGGAAAAGTATATAATAAATCTCATATTTACTCATATTACTTTGCCTAAAAACGCCCGGCATTCTATAGAATGTCTAGGTATTCTATAGAATGCCGGCATTTCACACATTGCCGGTAACATATATATGAAATTTTAAGAATATTTTATCCTATTGTATATTGTTTAAAAAAATATAAACATAAATACGAGCTAACTGCTTTTGAACTGAACATGAAAACCGGAAAAGACGTTTGCGCCGCTCGGAGGGTTAAAACCTTATTTAATATTTTAGAAAATATAAATATAAATACGAGCTAACTGCTTTTGAACTGAACATGAAAAACTTAAAAAAAGTTTTACTCCAATATGAGGTTATAATCTTATTTAATATTTTAGAAAATATAAATATAAATACGAGCTAACTGCTTTTGAACTGAACATGAAAAACGGAAAAGACGTTTGCGCCGCTCTGAGGGTTAAAATCTTATTTAATATTTTAAAAACAGTCTTAAAACTTTTATTAAGCTTATAACGCATTCGTTAAGGTATAATAATGAAAATGAAGAAATGTGTTTAATAAAATAAAAAGGAACTTAATTTAGAGTTATGAGAAATTTTAAACTATAGGACAAATGATCCATATTTCCATATTTTTTAATAATTAGTCAAATGATGTTTCAAACGTATGTTAATATATTATTAATGGCTGTTAGTTTCAAAATTAACGAAGTGGATATTGATGAACAAGATTAAATTGGTATTTAATCACATTTCATAAACACCTTTGACGTGTGTTGTCCTGCTATTTTCCCCTTGTTTGATTAATTATTGGAAAGTAATTATTTACAGTTAACATATTTGAAAACCGTCTACTTTTTTAAATTTGGTAAACCAAGCACAACCATTAATCATTTAATTTCCTAAAAAGTAGTAAAGGAATATTTTGGTTCGTTTTACAATAAAAGGTCGATAATTTATTTCAGCATCCAGTTTATATTCTAGATTGAATATGCAAGTCTTGGTTTAAGTTTAGTTTTTGAGTCTAATATTTACAATTTTAGAAATATATTACAAATGCACTATAAAAGAAGTACACTATAAAAGTAGATCTCTTCTAACCCGAATGTTATTAAATTGTGATTAATATTTTAAGGATGCCAAAAGATAGATGAACGATGATGAAGTTAAGTCCCATGTTTTTTCATGCGTTTGAAAACTCTTGATATTTAGATTCATAGGCGGTTCGTCTATTAGAGCTGCAATTTCCTGGGTTTTTTAAAAGTTTGTATTTTCTTTATTTATTGTAATAGGCTTACTGTTCCACTTTGAGAGGTCAATGATCGATGAAAATGGTAAAAAATAATTAAAAACGTAAATGGAAGATTGAAAATCAATCAAGAATTAAGAGATAGGCAGACCAGAGCTGCATACAGTTTTGCTCTCCTAAGGATCGAAATTCGCGCGCTGAGCAACGCGGAGCTCTCGGTCGGGAGAAAAAGCAACCCTTTCTCGGCTTGAAATTACATGCACTTGAGCTGCGTTTTTACCAGCTCTCGTTTCGCGCGACTTCCTCATTTGGCCCTTTTCGCTTTTTCCCATTAGTCATTAAGTACTTTTTTTCTAAAATCTAATTTTTTGATCCTTTATTCGCTGATTGCGAATCTGAGGTTTGCTACCTAAACTTTATGCTGAAATTTTAGTTCTAGAAAACAAACATGAAAAATTTTTTCCAAGTTTATTACTTACACCACCCTTAATTTTGGAGATATATTGAAGAATAAACGGAGTATATATTAACAGAAATAACGGAGATTTATTTGAAAAATAGCACCGTGTTCCTGAACCTCAAAAACTGGACTGATTTCGCCAATTCATTACATCACTTCTTTCAAATAACTAACAAATCAGAATTTTCGTAAGTTTAAAATAGTATTTTTCATTTGTGTGCAGTTCTGTTGCATTTCATTCCAATTTAATTTAACTTTAATAACAGACGATTTTGTTAAGACATATCTATAAATATTATTATCTTTTTTTTCCGTTAAAATTTAATTCAAAATAAATAGCAAACGATTTCATTTCTTTTCTAAATTTATTTTTATTAGATTGGCAACAGGAAAATTTGTTGTTGTTCAAAAACGTTTTTGGAATGCAGTGTTGTTAAATGAGAAATAGAAGCTATTTTCGGAATTAATCTTCTAATTTTGAGTGGCGTGTCAAATGTATTGTAAAATACCAATTAGATGTGGTGGAAGCTGTTTATTTAGGTCGATATCATTCTGTATTTATGGATCTGAAGACTTTCATGCGGAAATTCGTGAGAAAGTTGTACAAAACATTACAATTAGATGGAGTTTATTGACAGATTTCACAATTTTAAAAGAATCTGTTGTCTAGAAAAATATGAAATCTGCTATGGTTTTATGATCTATTCTACTGATCTTCATGCATTATTTAAAACTGAAAAAATTAGTGACTGAGAGCCTCGAAGCAGCGAAGTGGCCCGCGAGAGCGGTTAGTGGTTCTTGAAAAGAATTTGACTCTCAAAAGAAATCTTCATCGTTGTACTAACTATTTTTGGCTCTTTTGATTAATTAACTTGTCGACCACTGCTCTAACTTATTCAAATCAGGTGTCATTTAAAATTTAGAACAGCATTCTTAGGATTCTTTTGTTTTTCAACTCTATATAGAATCGGTGTTGTCCATTTTTTGCATTTGGCTGAATGACTTACAAATCAACATTGCTATCAAACTTTGTATTAGAGTATTTTAAATGTATTAAGAAAAGTCTCGGAAATTTTTTAACCATCATAGTTACAATTACTTAAAAATTTAAATTTAAATTAACTTTTTTTATAAATTAGATACTGAAACCACTTCTCCTGTAGGTGACCCGGAATCAAATATCTTCTTATTTTAGGTTTGCCTTAATGTTTGCTGCTTGAAAGCAGTATAGCATATGTGGCGGTGAAGGTTACCGATGTATCGGCTAAATGTTTAAGTTCGTGCAAGGCGTGATTAATCACAGGCAAAGAGATGGACGTGCACAATATCCGATCTACTATGAACACCGTGCTTCACACTATCATTGCACATATCCTCTCTTACTTCAGAAGGGTTACTTCATGGTGACACAGTACAGACAACACGGAATAAAAACACAGATTTTAGAACATTAACATATTTAATAGAACAACAATTAAGTTAAAAACTTAAATTAAACTACTACATCATATGACCACGCGCGCGGTGATATGATAACAAAAGATGAGAGAATGATCAGGTAGAACATCGCCTGTAAATATTGCAGCAGCTTCTTCGCCACTGAATAACAGATGACATCACCAAAAAGGGACGATTAGATATATGGGCGATCTTTTTAGGCTTAATGTTGGGTACCATAGAAATAATCACTCGATAACTTTAACTATTATATTACGCAGAATTAAGATTGCGTTGTTAAGAAGGATTATTCACAATTAAATATATGTACAGTTAACAGATAGTTCTCTGAGAATTCACATCAGGATCAGACATTTCAGTCTTTTTGACGCATCATAGTTCAACTCCTTCGTCCTTCTCGTCTTCTGTTCTCGGCAGCTTGATGCTCTGACGTCACTCGTGAAGGCAGCGCCATCTGCAGGCAATCAGCTGGTGGCTCACAGATACGCATGCAATTATAGCTTACGACACAGCTGGCGATGACGCACAGCAGCTTACATTGAGATAAAAATAAAAAAAATTAAAAATTTCCGGTTTTTAAAGTTGGGAAAAGAAAAGATGGGCCCGGAAGCATCTACAGGGCTCATCCTGACCCTGGTCCGAAGCGGGGTGGGCAGGTAATTAATAGAGTGAAATACTTGAAATAAGATTCCCATTCAAAATGTTTCCGGACGTAGCCATTTATGCCATGAAATGTGAAGCATCACAAGAAAGAATGTAAAACTTCTTATCATTTTCATCTTTAGCGACAGTTTTATGTAAATGCTTAAACACTATTCCTCGATCAGTCAACAATTTTAAATAAATATTCGATTGCGATTTAAAGTATTAGCTAAACATAGATTTTTCCTTTTTACCTGAAAATCAACTAATATGATAAAAAAAAATAAGTATCAAAATATGGTTAACTATTGATTCAGCATTTAAACTTTTACCTGCGCAGTTTCGAACGAAATTCCTTCAGAAAATCAAAAATATTAAATATCTCACATGAGATTATTTTTAATAAAGCATTTTAATAGTCTTCAATATTTAAACAGTTGCATCATTTTTGAGTTGAGAAAAAATATACTCTTCGTACTTTCTCCTTATTTCTTGATTCTAGATTTATCTCTTTCCTGCTCTTCCATGAAATGATACAAAATCAAAGACTAGATATTCTTTTTTTTTCGGAAAAATGTCAACTTCAAGGATTCATTTTTTTCAACATTTTAGAAAACTCTCACGCCTTCTCTCCAGATCTTTCGTATAATTCCAGACAATTTTTTGAAACAATGAAATATTCGTTTTTATCTGTCGAAACATCAGAAAAGATGTGACAGTTTTGACACTCTTGTTATGAGAAATTTCTTACAGAAAATTTTGTTTCTTTTCTTTATTTCATATTAATGATGAATGTGTCATTCAGGCGTAATTCTTCATCAAACTTTTTTATTTAAACTTAAACTTATTACTCTTTGCCGTTTTTATTAGCTTATGCGTAAATTCTGTCAAAACATGCAAATTCTATCAGAGCATCGACCGAATAAATGAATAATTAATTTTCAGAATAAAACACCTAACGTAACGGCTTTATTTATTTTTTTGAGGCGTGAAGTTAACACTATACAGCAGAACAATATCACACGTTTTAATTTATAGTAAAAAATAAAGGCGCGCTCAACTAATAAGTTGTATTTTAAAAGCGAGGTTAAATTGAATTTATTACATGGAAGGGAAAGGAGGTAAGAGTTCGCACCTAGTGGATTTTTCGTTATAAAAATGAGAATTGAAAAGTCAGAGCCTCGAAAATATACTGAATTGTAGTTTATTAACTTAGGAAGAAGGGTACAAAAATGAAAATTTTAGCTTTAATATATATATATATATATATATATATATATCGAAACGCAAAAAAAATGCCAAATGTTTACTCTTACCCGACGTGGCGGGTAAGAGTATGCAGGACGTGAGGCCAAGAGTCCGCACCCTGAAAATTTAGTAGTAGCCGCATACAAATGCTCCACTGCCTTCGTAACTGGAACATTCCTCATGCCACCACTCCTTACATAATCCACACTGGATCCAATCATCATCATATGTTTGTTCGCAGCCTATTCATATTGCTCCCTCATTATTTGGATTTCTATGGACTGGAAACTTTTTCTCCAGACAACAGCTCTTCAGATTATTATCCCAATCTCATTTTTTTAATAATAATAATAATAATGATAAAATAAAATGCAAAGTTTTGTTGGAATTTCTGCTTCAAATTACAGAACGGATAAGAGTACGCGTATCTGGTCTGTGCGTACTCTTAGCCGCCGATGTATTGCTTCTCTAAATCGTCCGTAGATGGCCGTAGAATTCACTAAAGTTAAATTCTAACGTGGCCACGTTGTTCGGATGGGAACAAACCTCATAATGATATTTAATTTGAAAGAAAGCATTAGTCCTTTATTTACAAAAATATTAAGATTTCTTCACAGAAAAATGACATGCTAACATAACGACATCATATATTACCTGATAAATGAAAGACAGCAAGGATGAAAATAATTATGGCGGTCTCTTGAGATAGCTGAAAATACACATGTTGATATGATCACACTTGCTTCAGCTTGCACTGTTGCCAACAGGGAAAAACATCCCTGCGTACTCTTACCCTCCTTTCCCTTATGTGAAATTATTATTTTATCGCAAGGAAAAATCTGAACTCTAAATTATACTTAATCTGTCCGTTTTTCTAATCTTTTAAGCAGGCCATTCATAGCTCTTCTGAAATGGAAATTTTGGAACAAGGGAAGTAAAAAGCAATCGTCGAGGTCGAAAACCTATGAAATTTAGAACAAATGATTCGAACCGATGGAATTCCAACCAAACCAAATTCCAACCCTTCTTACGCCGATTCTTTAGGTGGGACCCTCAGCGAGGGTAGTCGGCACATCAAACGATTTGACTAGATTGGGACCTCGCGACGAGGCTACCTTTATCGGAAATCCGCTGAGGGAGGAAATAGTGGGATCGAAGAGCTGCTGTAGAGGGGGAGAGAAGATCGCTCTCCCCTACTGCCAGAACACTTTAGAGCTTCAGGTGAATGACATGCCTTATTTTTCGACTTGAATGGGTGGGAGAAACAAACCAGTGTTGTGACAAATGGATGGAATGAAGTACAGACGAAT
>BGPR01009612.1:0-15177 GCA_013235015.1 Araneus ventricosus
CGGCCATCTGTTTTCTGAGATAACAAACGAGGGGAAATTCTTCAAATACCTGTGATCAGCAAGTAAATGACCTTTGAATGCAGCTACTGTGAATCTGGACTTTTTTCGTTGAGGGGTTAATTTTCTGTAATAAATTCTTGCTGGGCCTCGCAGGCCCGATGCGCGTCCTCCCAGTTTAAAAATAATTTAAGACCTTTTTCTTAGAAATCAATTTCGGTTTTTTATAAATGATAAGCTATTACGAAAGAAATCACTGAATTACATTTTAATGAAATTGCCATAAGAAATTTATTTTTTTGGTCTCCAGTGTCTTTTCATGATGGGAACTTTAAAAGATCAAAAATTACTTTTGTTAAGAATGCCACTTTCATCTCACAAGAACAAAACTGCACCAACAAAAGAGCAAATCATTTGTATTAAAAAATACAAGAAGTAGTTAAAATGAAAATTATTACCAGGAAACAGGAAAAAAAGTAATAAAGGGATCAAAATTTTGTATTATGATTTCAAAAATCTAAATATTATGAAAAGCAAAATATTTACACATCAACATGCCGCGATTGTAGAAGCGAAACAGCTATTCTTTACTTTCTAATTCTTTCAGTCGTTTTCTAAACTAGTGTAGTTAAAATTAAACATTTTTTTGAAGTTAAAAAATTCTTCGTAGGTAGAAGAAAATTTAATTTACGTATTTAATGAATCGGCAACAAGTTTATTTTCGGAATTTTACTGATGAATTAAATAAAGTGAATGCTGACAATTTTCTTGAAAAAGACGTAGCATCTCGCAAATACAAAATTTAGCAAATGCCTATTTCTTCACATCACACCTGTGACATGTATTATCTACATTACATTAATTATATGTATTATTACTATTCCACTGAATAAAATATTAAATTAAAATTGCTTTCTCTTTGCAAGTTCGTCAATAATCCCATCTAAGTTGATTTCTTCTGTCAAACCTTTCTCTATTGCAATTAAACCTAAATTATTCAATCTCTCTTGGCTTATCTTCGATCTTAAGTAAGATTCAATTATTTTTAGTTTAGAGAAATTTCTTTCCCCTGTGGCAGAGTTAAATATATTTATTTCTAAGGCTACAATTCACTTGTTGTGGCTCCGCGATTTTTCATTGAAGCAAGTTACCGACATTCGACAGAAAATGGAGAGCCTGTGTTTTGTTGAAGGCAACTAACTCTCCTCTCAGTCCAGTCAGCGAAGGGCTTGAATAAAAACATTAAATTGTATAGTTTTGAAAATTGGTAGTCCTTCAATCATATGTGAAAAGAGCAAAACAAACATCTGTCAGAGATTTGGATGAGTGGTCTATGTCAATAAATTTGCCTTTCAATAACTCTTCAAATGTTGCAAATAGAAAGGTGAAATTTTGGGTAAATAGATGAGTAGAAAAGGAACACTTTACTAAATGGCACTTTTACGCTATAGAGGTAGTAAAAAAATTATTTTTAAAAATATTTTTATAATCAAGAATCACAAAAGCTAAAAGTGCTTTCACCCAATTGCCCACTTTATTTAATTAAACTTTATAACTGAAAGAATTTATCTAGATCCGGTATTTAAGGAAATAAATATTTATTCCAGTTTTTCCAGACTCCCTATATATTGTTTTTTGTTGGAATTCATCAAATAAGATGTTTATCTATCATTTCAATTTAGAAAATAAGATAAACAAGACAGCTCTTGCCACCCTAAAGGCATGGTAATTAATATAAAAAAAAACGGAAAAGAAATTAATCTAATTCAAAGTTACGATAGCTTTAATTAAATGATAACTTTAATATGAATAAATACGTTTCACAGAAGTTTATCCCCAGAAGGAACTCTGCAAAAAATTGAATAAAAAATGCAAAAGCCTGTTATTGACATCACAGTTCACTGCACCCCTTTCATTCCATTTATTTTAACATTAATCAGAATAATTATAAATATGATAGAATGAACGAACATCAAACCCTATCCTATATGAAATTACTAAAAATAAGAGAAATAAAAAAAAGAATTGTTTCTAATCTACATACTGGCGAATTTTTTTTAAAAAGTCGAAAGAAATATACAAATATGATACTTAATCATTAACAATTAAAGAAAGAAGTAAATACTGAAATTTCTCAGATAAACTGCCACTAATAAATACATATATCAATTTCAAAAGGATAAATTTACTTTTCTGAAAATATATATATATAATTCTTCGCAGGAAAAATTACTTGTTGGAATATACTTAAATGTAGCATTTATCACCAATTATTATTACAGTGTGCGCTAGTTTTAAGTAGGGTTATAAAGCTGCAGTGCTGTCAAAAACAAAAATAATACAGAAACATTTACCATCCAATTTCACATTATACTATGTTAGAATTATTTGTATGCAGAATAGCTTGATGTTTTTCTTGAAAAGAAAGAAAATGAAAATCGACTTTTGCACTCAACGTTTAACACATTAGATGTCTAATTTGTTTTTCTGGCTTCCTAAGGAATATAATCAAAAACCTCTTATGGTTAGAATGCATAATTCTGGAAGTAAAAATTCCAGGTTGGAATGACTTATTATTTTTACATGTTTCATGTGTCTGTAATTAGCACTGCATTCCAGGAGAAATTTTTATAGCGAACTATTCATACATTCAATCACAACCAAAGTAGAAATTACTTTTTCTTATGTTCTGAGAACTTCATTACAGGCAAAAACAATTTGTATGCAAGTAAATACAGAAATTAGTCCACATACATTTGAAAATTTGCTTTGCTTACATTTTTCTCTTTGAATACTATTTAAAATATATTTGCAACAATGACTTATTTGAAATTATATACATTCCTTCCATTATATCATACTACACTCTAAAAAAACCCACTTTTTTTTTTAACAATAGCCCTCATTTTTGTGCAAAAACTGCAAAACTCGCACCAAAAATTAATATGTTCGTACCTAACACAGGAATGAAATTGTGTCTTAAAATACATTACACGAAATAACATAACAGCGAAGAGTTTTCAATCTTTAGCTCATAACATTTAGATAATAACTGTTTAAATTCTAAGACTTTGATTTTTTAGTGTTTCCTACTTAGAAATATTGAAACTCTTTTATCAGATAATGTGGATAGACAGTGATATCTCACTCATGGGGTATTTTTTAGTAAAATGCTTGCACAACAATATAAGTTTGTTTTCTCATTTTCTAACCTCAAGTAAACTATACAATAAATATTTTCATAAATTTTGATTTTTTTATATCCGAGAATAAATTTATAAAATTAAGCGGTCAAATGATAATCACTGAACATCAGGGTGGGGCAAAAAAATAAAATAAAATATTTTTTTTTCATGTCACTATACCGTGGAAAAGTTGCTAATGGGTGAGAAATTAAACTAGAAAAAATGTAAGGAAATTTATTAATATCTTCCGCTCACTCATCGGTCTTGAAAATCATAAAAATTGACAAAAATCGACTGTTTTTAAAATTTCTCTTTATCTGATTATTTTAGCATTAGCTGCTAAGTACAGATCCTCTTAAGAGTAATAAAGTTTATTTTATCAAAATCAGTCCATAATTTTCGGTGGCATGTTCCCTCCAAGGTTGACAAAAATATTTGAAATTACTTCAATAAGCAATTTTTAGTTCTTAACCCTCAACATAATTTTCTTGCTGATGAATTGCAACATATCGATTGCAACACAATGCAAAACTAAGCTAAAAAATTACAATATTATTTGTTACTTCAGAACGAATGGCAAGAATCAAGAAAATAAAAAAAAATAACAGACCTTAAAAAGGAAACACTTTAACTATTAAGACATAGTTATGTCTCTTGCATGGAATTATACTCTTTCTTCTCGCCAAATTAAATTTAAGAGACATAACAATGTCTTAATAGCTAAAGAGTTTCCTTAAAGGTCTGTTAATTTTTTTGTTATTTTCTGCATTCTTGCCATTCGTTCTTAAGTAACAAATAATATTGTAATTTTGGAGCTTAGTTTTGCATTGAGTCACAATAAACAAAGAAAATAAATGAAGCTGACATTGATACACTTCTTTTTGGAAAGCTAAAAAATGATTTTAGCAAAGGTAAAAGTTAGAAATAATACACTATATTTATACATTTGTTAATCTAATATAGGATTTCATTTGACTTTTGGCCACAAATGACATAATAAAATACTTATCACTTTTTTCCTAAAAATGGATTTGTATCAATCTGCCCCATACTAGGGGTACATTGATATATGCGAGAATGTCGAAAATAATGATGATTAATAGGTGTTGGAAATTTGTTTTATCAATAAATTTTGTATTCCAAATCAAAGTTTAAAAGTTTAACACAGTAACAAACTTTTATTTTAATCAAAATTTAACATTTTTAATGAGACTGGAAAAATGAAATAATAAAGCCTGAGAAAATAATTTATCTCTACAAAATATAAATGAGAATGCATGTGTGTGTGTATAAAAATACTTTGAAGAAAGGGAATGTGTACCTCAAAACTGTTTTTTGAAATTTTAATCAATTAAAAATTAAGGAAAATTTTCACTTTCTTCCTTGATAGCTTACGAAAATAATATAGCATGAAAATAATTTTCACACCATCTGAAAATGCAAAAAAATTATCTTTGATATGATATTTGTTAAGTTGCTGTAAATTTTTTTTTTCCAATTTTAATAAATTTGTAAAAAAGTATTTTGAACTTAACTTACAACAATTTTTTTCATTTTTGCAAAGATATTCAAACCACTTTCATTGTTTAAACAAATACTTAATTACATGTTTCTCTTAGAAAGTTCATTTTTATGTTTCTTCCATCATTTCTGAAGACGATGTTACGAAGTAGTTGTTGTTAAGGCTCATTGATACACAAAGATGACGCATATCAATTGTATTAATCTGCCCCAAGAGCCCATTTTACTTAAAACAAGTGGTTATGCAGAAACAAAGCTAAAAAAACCCTAAAAACTTAATATATTTCAGAAAAATAAATGATTTTTCCTACCTTTGGAGTAAATTCCCTGACAGGAAAAAGGAAAACATAACTAGTTAAAGAAATCACACAATACATTCTTAGAGTAAAAATCACTTAGAAGAGAAGATTAGTGGTCTGATTCATTTGCAAATTAACTTTTGACTAAACATGGCCGAAAAATATACCCTGTGCTATGGGTTGCAGTGGCATATATATATGCAGGGATGGGAACATCTTGAGCCATTCCAATCATCAAAATTCGGGACTGTATTCAATGTCCCCATATATCATTCTACCCCAACTCCCCTATACATAAAGTGACCATTTATTTCCCCCCCTCAAAATGGGACTTTTTTAATTTTTAGGTAATATGTAAATTCAGAAAACACATATTTCTTCAGTTTTTATTTATTAATGGAAAGAACAGGAATAAACACATGAAAATACATAATTCATGTGATCTTGCATTTTTTTGAAGAACACATTTTTGCTTCAGTATATTTGGTGTTGATTTAAAAAGAATGAAATTCTTCGCAGGATTTCTTAAAATTTACTTTGGTAATTCACGTTGCTTTATAAACTGCAACTTGCAACTGTGTTTTCTAGCTCGTCCACGCAACTGCGTTTTCTAGCTCGTCCACAACTTATTCATAAGAAAAAGACCCTTTCTACTGAAGAATTAGTGCCGGGCAGATACAGAATATATTCAATAATCATACAACAGGTTTGTAAGATTTAAATTATTGGTGTGAAAGTTTTTGAACAGTTCCACCCAACAATTTCGTTTTAAACATTCCCTTCATGCTGTGTAATGAAGTTAGAGCTATGTACAAGATAGAAGGCTTCTGACAAACTTATATATGTGTGACATGTATAGATCATGCTCCGTCCTTATCAGGCTACTAGACATTACAGTCAGATTTTTTGGATTTTTGGCGCCTACTTGTTTGAAATTTTTATCGTGCGTTGCTCTCTTTCTGAAAACGGGACATTTGGGCGTCCTGAAGCTGTGCTTGGGGCCAACGAGACAGGCTACCAAAAAACGGGACATATAGAAACATTACCTATACATCGATATGTTGCATTTCATCGGCAAGAATATATATGAAGATTATGTTGAGGGTTAGGAACTAAAAATTGCATATTGAAGCAATTTCACATATTTTTGTCAACCTTGGAGGGAACATGTCACCAGAAATTATGGAACGATTTTGATAAAATAAACTTTATTACTCTTACGAGGATCAGTATTTAGCAGCTCATGCTAAAATAAACAGATAAACAGAAATTAAAAATTTTTTCAAAACATTCGATTTTTGTCAATTCTCACGCTTTTCAAAGCTGATGCACGAGTGGAAGATATCAATTTCCTTACTTTTTTTCCTCGTTTAATTTCTCACCCATTTGCAACTTTCCCACGGTATAGCGACATGAAAAAAAATTATTTTCTTCTGCCCACCCTACCATGCATACTCCATTTTAATATTCAGCTACATTAAAGAATTTATGTATTTTAAGGATATTGCGAAGTATCAGAAATTTAGATACCTATTTGGAAAAATTTTTGAACAGAAAAATACTTACACTTCCAGATACAGCACCAAACACGAAAATTTCAACACCACTTGGATCACCATTCAGTAATTTTAATTGTTCATAAATTGTCCAGTATATAGCTACATGAAACATATGAACACAAGTCTTGGAAAAAAGGAATTTTTTTAAAAAAAGAGAAGTTCTTAAATTTTTTTCATATATATATTTAAGTATCTAACAATAGGATAATTGTTTAAAGAATGAGCACAATTTGAAAATAATAAATTTCGATAGAAAATTCTACTATTTAATAAATTCAGAAATCAGAGTTAAGAAACCTAATTTCATCACTAAGAATTTAAGATAGCTTTAAGCATAGTCCTAAAGTTTTTATATCTGAGAAGAAATAAAATCTTATTAAGATGGAAGTTATAACTAGTATATCAATCAAGCAGCAAGCCATTAAATTACAGAACAGCATTTTAGTTCATTGGATAGGCATGAAATATCTTATAAGTAATTACTGGCATTCACGAGTTACATACGTACAATTCATCAAGCACATGCCTATAATAAAATTTTCCAACTTTTGACTATTTAACCCTTTGAAGACGACTGTCGCATGGGCGTGCCAGCTGCTTGGGTAGCGTTGGGCATGCGGTTGTCCTCAAAGAGTTAATTGTATTCATGTGATGTAAACAGATTTAAATATAACAAGGAATTATAAAGAAAACATCATACGGGAATTATTTATGTTACAGTTTTATGCTAATAAAAATTCCTATTAGAACAAAAATGACAAAATATCAATTATGTTTCTTAAAAATTTTACACTAAATAGAAAAAGGCTGAAAAAATTAAAGGATATATGATTTTATACGGCAAATCTTGTGCTGCAAAAACTGGTGTTCGAAAGTAAAAGTTATTGACTTACTCAGGAGATTTTATTTATCTTTTGAAATAGTTCATGATAAAGAACACGCAGAATAATAATAATAAAAAAATCTACCTAAAAGATAAGAGAAGATTATTCAAACCTGAATAATAAAATTTTCCTACCATTTAAAATACCCCTTAAACAAGTATATAAAAAGTAAATTTATCCATATTTGAATCATAATGAATGTTTAGTTTCGAAATTAAAACATAATTTTCTTCTTTTCCAAGTAAATATAAATATGGTTTGTCTCACTGATATTGAACAAAACCATTCAGAAGCAAATGAGAAGTAATTTATAACACACATTGAAACCATTATGAAAATGGCAAACAAACTACCAATTACCATTAATTGATTACTTTATGAAACTCTCTGTATTATTTTTCTCACATGGAGACATTTAAATTCAACTGATAAAAATACTTTTATAAAATTTATAAACATTTCAGTGCATCACATATATTATTTCTTAATTTGCAGTTACATATAATATTTTGAAATTAGTAAGCGATAAAAATAATACCTGAGAAAGGAACATCTCGAAGCATTGTTGGTACCCATCCATGCCAAAGAGAGAAGTAGCCCTTATGCTTGACCAATTTTGAAACACTTTTAAAAGCATCTAGAATATAATTTATGAAAAACATTACAACAAAAGGAATAATTATTTCTAATAACTCTCAGAATAGTTAAACTAAATGAATTAGATGTTTATAAATAAGATTGGCTTTAGGCAGCATGCAAGTATGCTGTCACTTCATACCCCGCCATGGAGGGTGCACTGCATCCCTCGGGAAAAAGAAAAATTCATACTATAAAGAAACATCAAATACATTGGAGGACATCTGAAGGAAAACAAAACTCCAAGAAAAGAAGGAAAACATATTGCAGTCGATGTCATCCTTTTGGTTTCTGGAAATGAGGCACCCTAGAAAGCCAGACTCCACACTGAATGAACTGCTCAGGTGAACTCATTAATTTTGGCTGCTATCAGTGACCACCATATGATCTATCTGCAAAATTCGTTATCAGGTGAGAGGCGGAATGTCCTTGCAGTCGAGATCAAAGAAGAAACCAATAGGCAATTAAAGAAACGTAATTGAGAGCCACGCTGTGCAAAACTATTGTAGACTTGGATGAAAGGACAGGGCAGAATACACAGAAAGTTGTTTTGGACTCCTTAGATAAATCACGGACGGTCGGAGATTCAGATGACATGCTGTAAAACTTGTCTTTTTATTCAATGCATGGCATCTTTTTATACAGTTATTAAATGAAAAAATATGCAGAGAAGATGTATTTCTTTCTTCATGAAGAACTTAGGAAGTTCACGCTATTGTAAGCATTCACAAAGTCATTATGCATTCGGTATGTGAAGACACTAAATCTGAGAGTCAGAGAACCTGTATACTAATTTTTAAATGTCGCGCTCAATGCTTATGATATGCAATTGAATTAAAAATAGTTATTTTTGTTAATAAATTTTATTAATTTATATTGTAATTAATATTTTTTTAACATTTGTTTAAATTGGTTTCAAGAAAATAGGCGTTTCTCAAGACAGAAAAAAGAAATTATAAACGCAAGATGAAAAGTTCAAAGTCCTTGTTAAAATTTTTGAAATCCATAGTAAACAATCTAAAAGATATTAAAGAAAGAGATAACCAGTGTTGTAGCCGTAAAATAAGCAGTGCTGGGACGCTCTAAAAGCAGTAATGGAACGCTCTAACCTGGGTGACAAAAATCGTGCTGTTTTTAGGACGTTTTCCCAATTTTTTTGTTATTTATTTCTCGTCAAAAAAAGCAGTGCGGAAACGGCGTTCCAGCGCGTGCCGGCTCCACCACACCCCTGGAGATAACAGTCAGATGAAATATTACTTTGACATTTACAAATATATACAGCACTTTTATTGCTTTAAGTTATTGAATTGATCATCCAAAACATGCCATCATGTCACGCATAGGGATATTAGATCAGATAAGGATTTAACCTTTGGCTTTTTGAGCTTATATAAAAGGCTATTAACTCAGAGGAAATGTTTAAATAAGGAAATTATAGGTATTAAAAACATCCATAAAATACATCATCGAATGTTAAGATAGCTTAATCAGATCAGGAGAAAATTTTAAAAAATTGTAAATTGAGAAATATTTAATTTTTTTAAAAAAATTGAACATATTTTTTGCAATTCAACTAAAGAATACATGTTATACAGGAGGGAATATCAAGCAAAAATTTCAGATGGATTTCTGCATTATTTTCTAAAAAAAAAAAGTAAAAATTTTCGGAGCGAAAAAAAAAATCCTGTTCTAAAAATGTCCTTCATCATATGATTTAATTTTGTTGTATTAAATTATTCAACAATCGTTTTTTAATTAAGTTTTCTTTTATAATTTTCGATAAATGTTTTATATATTTTATATATTAATATATAAAAATATTTTTATATATTAAAATATAATTATTTATTTGAAAAATTATTCAATAAGTGCATCTTAATTGTATTCCCTTTAACATTCTTAATTTTATTTCATGAATTTATATTTCTAAATGAAGGGAAATTATTATTGTTAGCCAATGCGATAGACGGGGCGCCAAAACAGATGTTTGCTTCGGCCTGAAAATTTCTAGAGCCGGCCCTGTTTATAAGTTACAAATGTAATGAATATTATTCCCATCTCTTTCCAAAATCAATTAAAAAAAGAGCCAAATAATACTTCGTTAAAGAATAAATTAATTTTACTGAAGGAAATATCATCTACGGAAAAGATGCTTAGAGAGCACATCCATTTTATTGCACACTGTTAGATTCAATTAATACTTTTTTCCCAACCTTTAAAAGTAATTCTGAAATATAACTGCGTTACAACACCTTTTGCCATCTCTTTTGAGTAGCACAAAGAGACAAAAAGGATAATGAAAGAAAATGAAATATGGCAAATGTAAGTGAAACCGCAATGGGAAATAATAGAAGTTAAACAATATGGAATTTCCAGTTTGGATAGATTACTTCATGAATATGAGCTATTCATGAAGTAATTTTTTTATAAGCCTTTTAGGGCAGGTTCAGTTCAGTTACATTGGGGGAAAATACTGCTAAAGGCAAATGCTATATATGTACCATTTCAAATATGGCAGCAGCTTTTGAATCATATTAACAAGCAGATGAGTAAAATTAGTTATGGTAGCTGAAATTTGAAAGTTTCAAAAGTTACAAGAAATTACAATAATAAATGAAGAAAAATTGTATACAGTAACAAGATTTGAAATGAGAAAATTCAGATAACCCTCAATATAACATTTATAAGCCTAATACAGGAGCACACTAATGTTATCAAAGTAATTAAAAACTATCAAATGTATCCATGAAATTATTTAAGTTGATTTCGAAGGTACCATAGAAAACAAGAGGAAAAATGTAACAAAAGGGAATTTTACGGAATACTCCAGATATGGAAACATATATTATTGGAGAAAACCATAGTGATGATATCTCCATTGTGATTTTTGATTGACTAAAGGATATGTGCCCAATGAATTGCCAAAGGAAATATTAAATGACATGAAAATTGACTATTGCTCAAATCAGAAAATGCATTAGAAAAAGAAATAAAAATAATCTGGAAAAAAAATGATGGAAAATTTTCAGAATTTAATTATGCTCATCGTATGGTTGATGAGGAGGTTGCAGATGAAAATGTTTCAAACAAATCCATCAGAAACTAAAGAGTGCCATTAAAATTTAATGAAATATGCAATGCTGTAGAATTTACTCTGAAGACAATAGGAAATATTGTTGTTCTGAAGATAAAGATCATTAATACATTACAACAGATGTAGCAAAAGTATAATGGTGCAATGGTTGCAACATTTCATTGTTGCTTTTTTAAAAACTTATCTTCACTTAATGTCATTGCTAAGAAGAATAGATATATACTACAAAATAAAAACAAACAAACATAATTTACTGCATTTACTCTTCTCTTTTAATGATTTATAACTATATAGAAATAATAATATAACTATATAGAAAACGCAATGTTTGTGTGCAATGTTTAGACATAAAATATTGTACTAACAGCCCTGAAATTTGGCACACAGGTAGTTTCTAATGGTGACTCAATGCACCTCGAAGCCCGAATTTTAAAATTCAATCTGATATTTTGTGGTATCTTGGATGATTTTTCATACTTATTTATCCATTGCATTTTTTTCTAATAATCGTATCAAGAGAATAGATACACCATGAGAAAGAACAAACAATTTCTGTTCTAATGAAGTTTATTTTAAATGTCTAAAAGTTAAAAGAAAAAGTTGCCACACAATATTTTCTAGAATTTTAATAAATTTAAAAAAATATTTTTTGGTATAATTTACAATACTACTTTTCATTGTTGCAACACAATTCAAACCGTTTTCATTGTTTAAACAAATATTTAGTTGCGTGTTTCTCCTTCATTCTTGGAAGCTGAGTTAATATCTTAATATATTTTGCTTTCATGTTTTATTTCACAAAACTTTTGTGGATTTTGCAAACGAAGCTCTCTGAGATATTACATATATTAATCTATACTTATAAAATGCAATGTTTGTGTGTGTGTGTGCGATGTTTAGTCGAAAAATATTGCACTTACAGTTTTGAAATTTGGCAAACAGTTAGCCATAATGGTGACTCAATTTCAAATCTTACACTAGAAAAATTTTTATTTAATGTTTTGGGTGATTTTTCGCACATTTTTGGATGATCCACCACACTGCCTTTTGTTAACAAAAATTTTCAATGCACATATCAATGTAGAGTATTGCAATTCTGTGAAGTCTATCAAGAACGTCTGTAAGTATGTCAACAAAGACATGGCTGTGTTTGAACTCACCAGTGGAGAAAATGACCTAAATGAAATCCACCAGTATCAAATGGGGACATACATCAGCAGCAATGAAGCAGTATGAAGAATACTCAACTTCCCAATTCACGAGCGTCAACCCACCGTGATTCATCTAAGCGTCCACCTTGAAAAAGGTCAGAGAGTCTACTTCACGACAGAAACTGCTGCTCAACGTGCCCAAGAAACTGAGGAAACAACACTCACAACTTTCTTTAGACTTTGCACCCAAAATGAGTTTGCACGCACCCTATTGCACAATGAAGTACCCAAGTACTACACTTGGAACAATGGAAACAAGACATGGCAACACTGAAAACAGAGGCAGGTTGTGCTAGAACAAGTAGAAATAAGATACAGTGATGCTTTTGGGCGGGTGTACACTTTTTTTTTTTTGTTGAAGTCATTATGCCACGGGAAAAGCTGTGCACATACTGCTAGTACTATATAGATTTTGTAATAGTTCATATAGACAAAGTGCCCAGTAATTTTGCCATAGTTTGTAAATTTCATTATAGAAAATTACTTAATGAGCACATTAATGATAGAGAGAATTATATACAGTCTAAACTATGTGAAAGAGAAATTGCTAATAGAATTAAAACCTTTCATAAAAAACTAGGCATTCAATATGTAAAAATAGAATATCCACATATTTTTCTTACTCCAAAATTCCACGAAAATCCTATTAAATTTAGAAGTGTAACTAATAGCTGTGACACGTACATTACTAAATCAGGCAAAATTCTACAAAAAATACCTACAGGCAATTATAGAAAATTTGAGAAAACAAAAAAATACGATAATTATTAATAATAGTGTTGAAATTGTAAATGCCTTTAAAGATGTTGACATTTTTAATATACAGACCTTTGATTTCTAAGATCTATTTAAAAGTTTAGATATAGATTATTTGGTTTATACTCTAGTAAAAATGCATAAGGATTTTGATATAAAAAAAGGTTATAAGTATTTATAAATACCAAACTCTTATTAATTTAGTATTAAAAGAAAATTTTGTTCTTTTTGATAATAAGCTCTACCATCAGATTAATGGACTGCCAAAAGGAGGGCAGCTAGTAAAAGTTTGGCCAATATATACCTGCATTTTTATGAGAAAGACAACATTTCTAATAATTCTTGTTTAATGTATAGATATATCGATGATTTGACAGTCTTTAATAAAGATTTAGACCTAAAGCCACAAATTAACTTTTATCCTGATTATTTGAAAATAATAAAGACTAATAACAATGAATTAAATGCAGTATTTATCGATTTGAAAATAAAAATTTTAGATAGAAAAATTAATACTGATATTTATGATAAAAGAAATGCATTTAATTTTAAAATAAATAGATTTCCTTTTTGGGATTGTAATCTCAGCAAATCTATTTTCAAAATTTTTATAATAAATTATACAAATGGAAATAACAGTTTGGTTACAGATAACAATAATAGAATTAGGAACATTACACATTTTTTTAATAGTCCTAAAAAGTTTTTATATGCTTATATAGATAGGAAGTATTTAAGTTACTTAGAATAACTTTATATTTAGGTATTTTCTATCATATTAGTCAATGCATTTGTATCATATTAAAAAATACATTTCTAAGCTTTTTATTTTTATATTTTATGTTAGTAATTTCTATCATTTAGTCAATGTATTTCTAGGCTTTTTCTAATCATACATCTTCCTCAACATAGATGGCACCACTGTTTTAATTAATATTATTTATTCTCTAAAAAGTTTTATTACTTTTTTTAAAAATTTAGATTTGTTAATTAATCTCTTGAATATTAACTTATATTTATTTAAATACGGTATAAGACTTGTTTTAAAAATTAAAATAATTTTCTATTTAATGCGGACATTGCATGGCAGTTTTTTCTGCTGTTGGACTGTCGTTGGTTTTGTGTAGGCAGGTAACATGGAAAGTTACACATTTATTTACTAGTTCCTTATTAAAAATGAAAGAAATTTTTTTCTTAGATGTTGAATTCTTTGTTTTAGTGCAATATTGTATAATGTGCAATATATTTTAATGCTTATTTTAGATAGATGCTAGCTATTTTACCTTATAGTACTGCAATAATTCAGGGATAAATACCCTACTTTCTTTCTTCCTTCTTATTTAGGGTTAATTACACTTTCTGTTTTTTTAACAATTGTTTTCATGGTTGGTTTGCGCAAATAAAATCAGATTTAACATGGCAAGCTTGTCCAAAGCCAAGCTAAACACTTGAATTGTTGAAAACTCCATATCCTGGATTGTCTTTTTCAATTATATTTACAGTCTTAATTGTAACAGAGTTCATATGATAGGTTCACATTTTCAATAGGTTCTTTTGGCATTTACTTAGTAATTTTAATTATTAGATTAAAATTAGATATAGTTTAGTAAAAAATTGAAAAAAAAATTTTGTAGGAGATTATTGATGTGATTGTATTTTCCTTGTGAACATAATGTTATGACACTTTTATCTAAAATTAGTTATTAATTATTAATATATATATGTTTGATTTAATTTCAATATAACTTATATTGAAACAATATAACATATATTGTTGTTAATTGTATATTTGTTTTGATTTCGTTTTTAAAACGTATATTTTTATTATATATCATTCTGGTTTTTATTTATATTTTGTTGAAGTCAGTATGCTACGGGCAAAGCCGTGTGCGTGCTGATGAAGACAACAGCAACTCATTAGCAGCCTTTGTATAAAATGCCTTTTACAGTATCAACCAGGGTTGTCAATTTTTTATTTTTTTCAAAAAAATCAATTTATTTGATTTAAATGATTTTTTTAAAACTATATATATAT